>PPHD01007021.1:756-23667 GCA_002909625.1 Bambusicola thoracicus
CCCCCCCCCCCCCCCCAATCCCCAATGTGGGTGCTGGGGAGGAGCGCTGCCCCACATCTCTGCTGCTGCACTCCAGAGAGGGATTTGGTGCACGTCGTGATTGGGAGACATCAAAATGCAGTTCTTCCTGTTCTTCTAAGCTGGACTGATACAGGAGGAACAAAACAACATAAAAACACTCGACATTTATCCCTGCTTGATGAGTCTGATCTGGCTTTAAAAGTAAGGAGTGTTGCATTTATCCCAAATTCAACCTCAGCAGCAGATGGTTTGCCAGAGAACCCCAGAACACAGACTTCATTGGGCAGCTTTGCCATGTCAGCAGAAAACAACTGACCGCACAGCCTTAATTCACAGCAGCCCATGCCAGAGATGCCTCCGGAGGTGCCCGAGGTCGGCACCGTTTGCACACAACATTCAATAAAAGCACCATCTGCGAGCAGAACGTCCCCACGGCCACAACCACAGCGCCGCAGGAAAACCTTCAGCGAGCTGCCAACACCGTCATGGCACAAAGAGCAGCCCCACGTCCACACGGGGCAGAACCTGCAGCAGCAGAGGGGCAGCTCCCACCCTGCAGGTCTCCTCCCCTGGGGTCCCACAGGGATTATTTGACGTTCAATAGTGAAGAGTGAAACGAAGAGCTGCCCCGGGATTGGGACGGCCTTTAAGAGCTGAGCTCTGTGCTGCCAGGCGTGCAGCTCTCAGCACATGAAGCTTTGGGGGGGGACCCTCCGTGCAGCCCACCCCAAACCCACGGAACCCACAGTGAGGGCACAGCAGTGCACACCTCCCCACGACGTCAGCTCCCTCCCAGCCCTTCTAACTGCTCCCACCGCACACCTCGCATTGCCTAGGATAAAAGTCAGCAGCAGTGCTGTACTGCAGGTGCACTGCTGGGACCTCCACTGCACTGCCAACCACCTCGACAGCCCCCAACCTCCCCAACAAGCGCCCTCCTGCTGAGCTGTGGCCTTGCAGCACACAGTGCTCCATGACACACACACACACACACACACACACACGCAGGCTGCACGGTGCACGCTCGGAGCACCCGTGCACACACAGCCTGCACGCTGCACGCAGAGACCACAAGCACCGTGCAAGCAGCACCGCACACACGCAGCGCTTGCACAGCCCGCACGCACGCACACACCGCGACACACGCGCACATGCAATGCGTGCATCACCCACGCGCGCGCGCCGCTCGCGCACACGCGGGCTACGCATCACGCACGCACACCGTGCACACACGCAGCGCGCGCAGCCCGCGCACAACGCATGCACCGAAGCGCCCACACAGCCGCGCCGTGCGGAAAAAAAACAACGGCGCGCGCCCGGACGCGCCATGCCCGCGCACACACGGCCCCGCGTGCACGCGCACTTACCCGCCCGCCTCTGCTGCTCCTCACGCAGCGCACCGGGGCCCCGCGAAGAGCCCTCGGTGCGCTGCCTCGGGGCCGAGCCGAGCCGAACCCAAGCAATCCGAGCCGCACCGCTTCGAGCCCCGCCGCGCCCGCCGGCAGCGTCCTCCCGCCCGCCTCTCGCCCTCCCGCCCGCACTCTGGCTCTGCCCCCAGTTCCGCCCCCACCCACAACACTGTAGTAAGTTCCCATTGGTAGATCTCAGGGGGCGGGACGCCGCGCCGCCCTCCGATTGGCGGAAGGGAAACGGCGGCTGCCGGAGAGGGCGGGGGAGCGCCAGCGTTCCCCCCCACCCCCCTGGGCTCTGAGGAGAGCGGCGCGCGGCGCGGCCGCCCGCCCCGTTTCCTCACAGCCCCGCGGCGTTACGGCCCGCAGGGACCGGGCTGCACGCACACACACATACACAGACAGCCGGGGGGGCTCCGTCTCAACGGGGGAACGGCAGAAAAGGGGCAGAAAGAGCCGTTCTCGCCTCGGTATTTCCCAAGCGGCCACCTCCTCAGTGACCCAGATTGAGGAGCGCCGTGAGGGAGCTGAGGGTTACCTCAGGGAGACGAAGAGAGGACCGGGGCTGAGGGGGGAACGGCGCTCTGAAAATTATTTTGTTGCTTAATTCAACGTGAGTCCAACCAAAAATCCTCTTCCGTGTGTGGAAACAGCAGCACCGACCATACGCGTGCTGTGCATTTCTGGCTTCGCTCCTTCCCCCCTGCACAGCCCCAAACCGGCCTCTGAAATCTCATAGGAAGCCATGGAAATGTCTCACATTCTTCACTTGAAGAACAGTTTGCCCTGTGCCAATATTGCAGATATCTCAAGAACTCCCCCCCTGGTTTAAGTTGCTTAAAGGAGTCCCTGAGAGATGGGGAATTATTTTAATAAGTCAGGATTTCTTGGTATTCAGCTGCTGCATATGGGACTAAGGGAAGGAATCATATCCATGCAAGGCATGTGTTTGTGATCTGCGAGGCAGGAGCAATTCCTTCGAAGCCGGAGGGCTGCTGTGTGGGAGCCCTGAGCCTCAAGCTCTGCTCGGTGCAAACCAACCAGGACTGATGCACAGCGCCCTACCTGTGTCTGTGTGATGGGCACGCAGCTGGCAAACAGCTCTAAGTCTGCCTGCAGCACCTTAAGAGCCCCTCGGCACCAGATTAACTCCAGCTGAGGTAAGTTCTTCATAAATACACCCTCTGTGAGGTGATGGGATGCCCTGCAGGATGCACTGCTGGTAGGATTTGTGCGTTAAGGCAGGGCTCCCGCTTTGCCACTGCTGGTGAACAATGTGTTCAGAGCATTACCAGCACAAATAATAAACTTCACATCGCTCTCCATACCCCGAGGAGCTTCTCTAAATGAGGAATTCCCAGTCTAAACAAAGGAACTATGTGGCGTGCTGGTATTGGTGCTTCCTCCCCCAAAGCAAGGAGAATTTAGGATGAAGACAAGTAGTCAGGATTGCCCCAAGCCTTAGGAAAACAAAGAAAGGAAGCTGGCCAACTGGATCATTTATAGACCACTGCTCTAAGCAAGCCGGTGGTGTGTATGCTGTACGTATTGCACCCACAGTAGGCATGATCAGTTTCCGTGCCACTCTGCTAACAAGAGAGCATCTCGAAGGCAGCAGCAGCCATTTCACAGAGCAAACAAGGTGGGAGGAGAGCAGGTGGCTTTGCTGTGCCAGCGCTGGCCCTCTGCCCTTGGCTCCTCTTCCCAGCTTTAGTGTCACCATCAGCAGTGCAGAGCTGGCCGGTAGCGGAGGGCCGGGGTGAGGCATAAAGGAAATCTCCCTTCAACTTCACAAGCATCGTTTTACTGTAAAACAAACAGTGATGGAGAGCAAAGATAGCCCTGGTAAAAGATTTACCTAGAAGGAAGGGGTGCTTCAGCTAACGCTGAATTTCTCCAGTGCTCGCATCTTGATTTAGCATGCAAAGTGGTAGACAGCCCAAAAAAAGCCTGTAGTAATCCACCTCCAACAGACTAACGTGGAAACTCAAGAAATATTCACAGAATCACAAAGAAATAGCAAACGCAGCATCGCTTTGCTACAACGTGTGTGCATAGTGATGGCAGCATGGGACATCCACACTCACCCAGCTCTGTACCAAGCATTTCTGCAGAGATAAACCTCCTCCAGCCTGCCGCAGTGCTCCAAAACCAACAACCAACTCACTGCTGAGCAGGTTATTATATTAAAGGGACAAACAGCACGCTCCATAGTCAAACAGCCTTAGCAACTTTGCTATTGTGAACCCACTTGGCAGCATGGCAGCGAGTGCCAAGTTGTGCCAAATCCAAGCTGCTTCTCCTGGTCTTTTCTGTGCGATCCTCTATGGGAGAGCTTTCCTTTTACTTTTATTTCTCAAAACCACAGGGATTGGGCCATTTAAAGGCCATTGTTGCAGAATGAAAACCACATGTTCTTTCTTGTGGGCACGAGAACCCAGCCACTCTGTATTTTTGGAACTGGGTTGGTGTATGTGGGTGCCTTCTGGGGAGATGGGAAGGGCAGAGGGGAAAGCCGGGCTGGTTCTTCTACACATAGGAATTCCAGCCCCAGAACCTGGTGAATTTAAGCCCCATCACTGATCTGAAGGAAGCCGATGTTCATTTGATGCCGTGTTTTGCTACACGGCAGACCAGCTCCAAGGAGGAGGAGGAATAAAATAGATGTAGGGGAGCATAGGCTCTCTCCAGGCCGTGTGCCAGCACAGGGAACAGCTCCCTGGAAAGGCAGCTTTGTTCCAGGGCTTAGAGACAGCATGCAAAGCGTGTTTCTGCCAAGATGCACCATTTAGATTAGAGGAGGTCAGCTTAAGATTGCAGGATTGGGTTTTCATACGGTGAGTGTTTCTATGCTGAGAGGGAAATACTTTTTCCCTCAAGTTTGGGTAGGAAGTATTAAACATGTAAGTGGCTGCACTTAAAGGAGGTCGAAAGTGCTCAGAAACGCCAGGGCACAGATCACAAGCAATGCTGTGCGTACAACTAGTGCACGCTCAGGAAAAGACAGTCAGTGTGGAGCTGTCATGGGAAGAGCCAGCACAAGAGAGACAGCAGACACTGACCATCAGGCCGTGAGCATTTCAAGCATTTACCACTTTTTCATTCCCTAACAGCCTACGTGGATAGAAGACACAACCAAAAATAGAGGTGCGTGCTCACGGAGCGCCCGTGCTCCCCATCCATCACTAAAAATTCCAGGAGATGCTGCTCAAAACCTGGGGTGTTTGGGCAGCAGGAGGACACCGGAGCCCTGTGCCAGCCTTCCTCACCAAACACGAGCAGCCAGCTGGGCCAGGGACGCAGCTGTCACTTCAGCAGGGGACACACTCAGCTATGCAGCCTTTGTTGAAATAAACCTAAAAATAACAGTTAGTGCCACCTAGGGACCAGCTCTAAGGCAGGGACACAGAAGAGCCACACCACAAACAAAGAACGTCAGTGGCTGATTTACTCCTTGCACGGTTGAGAAGTCAAACTGCAGCAAGGAGAGGCAGTTTAAACAACACCAGGAAGGTGTGGTTTGCACCGCAGCTTCTCCCCCCACGGTTAGGTGAAGCTTTCACAACAGATTGTTCAAGCACAGATTTGACTCCGCGCTGCTGCTCCCCCAAGCTGGGCAGAGCATCCCTCGGCTCTCAGCATTTTAGTTCAGCAGACAGAGGAAAGCAACCACTCCTAGATCAGGGTTTATGGAAGAGCAATGTCAACCCAGCAGCAAGCTACAGCCAGGTGCTCAGAAGAGCTCTCACCTACAACAGAACATCACTTAGGAGCTGGAGCTGGGAGATACCTGCCCAGAGCTAACCAGAGACATTCACTATGGAGCAAATACTGCTTGTAAGCAGAGTGCAGCCCACCTCATTTCTCCCATAAATAAGAGCTGCTCCCCCACCTACCTCCCTGGACCTTGCAGGGTTTGTCTTAAGCCACTAACGGGATCAGATTTGTCACCCTGAGTCCTCTCTCCAGATGATCCCACAGCCTAATGCAGCATAGCCAGAGCCTGCTGAGAGAGGCAGTTCTGCAGGTGCGCAGTGATTAATTGGTGCACATTTCCATATCACAAATGAAAGGAAAAGGGGAAAAAAAAAGACTTCTGAGCTCAGTTGAAATGCAGTATATTAACCTTCGAAAATGGCAGTCATGGATACCAGCTTCAAAAAGATTAATATCAGTAGGGCAAAATCCCAGAGGGTCGCATCGCATCGCCACCAGTTTCTCCGAAGCTTTACAGAATAAGGCATTTTGAGGCTTTGTTTAAGGTCGTATATTTCCCTGCTCGTTTTAGGAAGGAAACCTGAAGCAGTTCTGATTTATAGGCAGAACCCAAGCACTGGGGTCAGGAGGAGAGGGGAAATCAGAAGGCCTGAAGAAAGCTGTGGGTATGGATGGGGAGGCAGGAAGGGAAGGGGTGAGGAAGAATGCTTCAGCTGAACTGCTGCCATCGCCACAGCTAATTGCTGAAAATCACCCTGCGAAAAAGGTCCATCACCGAAACAACGCAGTTCAGTTGTGTGGCACATTCTATGGGTCCACAAAGGCACAGCTGTGAGTTAACACGGTGCACACAGCAAACCTTTTGAGCGCGAGATGCAGCAATAGCTGCAGAAGCCAGATCTCACCCCGCGTCCCGCTTCCACCGCAGACCGCACCAGAAAGAAGCTAATCATCATTAAGCTGCCATCTTTTATTTCTAATTATTTGCCTCCGCAGCAGGGTTCCTGCAACCAGCAAGTAGGAGGGAAGCAAGTCTCAAGGGAGAAACTGTTTTGAAGAGGGCTCGCAGCTGCCACTGTGTGAATGGCTCTCCAAGAACAGTAGCAACTGCTGCCCACAGAGCCGGGAGCAAAGCATCTCTGTGAGGGCTGGATTGCAATGTTGATTTTTAGGTCAACTAAAACAGCTTTTCTTATGCAACAAGGGATACAGAAAGCTCACATGCTTTGAGGTTTTTTGTTGTTGTTGTTGTTGTTTTGCTTTCATTTAATTCGATGGTAATTCAGAAGGCAGCGCTGCTATTTTAAACGCCACAATGAGAAGTATTTCATTGCCTTGCAAAGCAGTGAAGTGGAAGCAGTTAGCAAAGCCAGCCCTAGAACTTGACACTACTTTGGATTCTGACCACCTCTTCTGATGGAGTGGGACAAACAGGAGGGATACCCTGCTGCCTCATTGCCAGGAGGGATTTCGAGCAGAACATCTCACTGGAAGGCAGAAAAGAGAAAGACCTCATTTGCTCTTCCTCTTTGAGCTATACTTGGAATACAAATTACAGGAAGGCCCGAGTTTACAACACAACAGTTGTTCAACAGCTCCATGCAGGAAGAACCTTCTCTGGGAGAATCCCTTAGTCAATTAAGCAAGAGAGAAACGATTTCATGAGCAGGTAAACACTGCGATGACAACATCCAGCTCACAGCACCACCAGTGCCAACACACAGAAGGACACACCTCTACAGCAAACAGCTCTGAACATTGTTCCGCCAGCACACACCTCCCCTGACCTCACTGAAGATTTCCTGATGGGCTTCAAATGACAGCAAGGTATGTGAAGGCCCAGAACACAGCCCCAAACGCCAAAGGCTCCTCTTGCTGCTCATGCAACTCAGCATTTTCCTGTTTCTGCTCTCTGGCTCTTCGCAGCACATCTCCCCCTAGGAGCTGATGGTGGTACTCTCAGCATTGCAGCCCAACACTGTTATTAGGCCAGGAGGAGACACTGACTGACCACAGCTCCCATGCATTTTGTGTTCACCTCAGAGATAAGCCAGGCTTAAGGATGGAAGGCAACCTGAGCCGTCTGATTTCTCTGCTAGGTAAGGGTCAGGGTTATCCCTGATCCACTGAAACTGTACCACAGAACCTTTATCTTTGAACAAGGTACCACTTGGCCTTGTTTGCTGACTGAGATTAACACAGATTAACACCAGGTTTCATCTACCATCAGGGCAAAACCCCAAGCAGCAGCAATACTGACACACATACACTGCATTTGCTTACATTTTGAATCAACTCCAGCTCCTGCCTAGCACGCTGCTCGCCTGCATTTCTCACAGTTAAACCTCTTGTGCAGAAGGGTTTTATCCTGCATTCAAATGACTGCTTGGGGTTTGGATGGCAGCTCGGCACCTCTGATCAAGGCAGATTCTCTGGTTAATTAATTATCCTTCTCTTAGAGACTCAGTAGCAAAAACCGCTCATTCAGAACAGGAGGCAGTCATGCAGCTTCCAAAGATAGCGCTGCACTTGGTTCTATGCAAGAACAACAGGTTCATATTTGGGTCTGATTCATCTCCAGCCCTCCCCTGTGAGGCACTGTGTAATAACACTGAGTGGAGAACAAAGTCATCTGCTCCCAGAGCCCTCCCCTGCCACCAAACCTCTGCTGAGACACCGCAAGAACCCACTGCACTGAGAGGATTTCCCCCCACGCAGAGAAGGATCTCCCCGACCATAAGCTGGAACCATCAGTGCCCGGTGCACTTCTCCAAGCCTGCTGTGCATTTCCTGCAAGAAGAGCCCCAGGCTGCACGTTGCAAAGCCACACACAGCTACATTTCTACCCAGAGGAAGCCAGCACAGCTGCAGCCTGCAGGGAAGTTCTTACACAACTACAGCACTGATTTAGAAGCAACAGCTCTTCAGAGGAATTTGTGGAGAAACAGAGAGCACAGCTCGCTGCTACCAGGGAAATTTCAACCTCCACGTCTTCACATGCTGCCAGCTCAGTGCTCAGCAGCTCACACAAACAACCCCATCTCACACTCCTGGCCTGGGCACTGCCATATGAAATGCCTTTCAATATCACAAGCATTCACACGCACACATGATAAATCCCACTTTGTTTAAACAACCAGCACTGCAGAGTTTGAGATGGAAGAAACAAGCCAGCTCGTTATTAAAGCCCACGGGGTTCATTTCAGCTGTTCCCTGAAGCAGTACTTACCCAGAGACGAGGCAGCACGGCAGCGCACGCAGGCCAGGCACCGGGATCCATCACAGGGCAGTGCATAGGAGAGAAAGGAGAAGAGACACCGGTCAGTAAGCAGTTCCAGCCACAGAAGAAAAGCCCTACCCGTGCTGGAAATATCCCTCCGGCCACAAAGTGCTCACATTCGTACTTCACGCCATCCCCGCCGCTGAGTTCGCGTAAGTGAACTGCAGCATCTGGCTTTTCTCAGAACAGCAGGTGGAACCGGACTATCACGTTGGGCCACTTCTTGGAAATGTAAACACCAAGTGCAGAAGGAAAAAAAAATAATAAATCAGCCTGTTACCCAACGCTGATAAAGCAGAAGGCGCTGACGCCAACAGCCCGTGCTCAGTGTGCTCCAGCAGCACGGGGTGCCCGCGTGGCTCAGGTGCCCCAGCCGGGCTGGAGGAGCAGTGAGCCCAACCCCGGCTCCTATGGCCTTGCATAACCTCCAACTTCTCTTTTAGGTTTCATCATGCGGGAGGTGGACTTGGCACAGCATGCCTCCAGCCCCAACTCCGAAGGGCTTCAACTGAGCCCTCTAGTGGGCTTTAAGAACTCAACAAAACACCCATAGACCTAATTTAATTAACGCTCTGCCAGAGGCCTCTAAACCCTAATCCTCTCAACAAAAGGATCATTAACTAAATGAAAAGATTCAAGAGAGCAACGGGTCTCTCAGCCACAGCCAGGCCAGCAGTGTGCTCTGGTGGGCACTCACCAGAGCCCTAAAATGCCCCAAAGTGGCCCTCAGCCCATGGTGTGGTCCGACACAAGCACGGAGCAGCACATGTGGGATACTGAGCTGCACCAGAGGATGGGCACAGGTTCATTCCCATCCTTTGGGATGTGTCCGTGGGACATCACATCCACCACCCCATGCTGACCATCCCTGTGCAGTCATCTCCAGGGAGCTCAAGAGCCCTCAGAGCTGGAGCAGGGGAATTTCTGTACAGTGCTGATTGATTTCAAGGTTCCTATCTGCTGGTGTCAGAGCCCAGCGAGCAGGCAAAGGGAGCTCTCCTTTCAAGAGGCAACCTCAGCTGAAGGCTGAGCACCACCATCCGAGGACCATTCGGGGTCAATCCAGGGCCTGAATGAACAGCAGGGAGGATCGTCCCCATATAAGAAAGCAAGAGGTGGGATGCACATTGGCAGACCAATTCATAGCATACAAGGATACAGTCCATTAAAGTACAGTCAAGAAAAGCCTTTGAAGTCAAAGGTTCCCAGCCCACACAGCTCACTCCAATGGATGGATGGAGATTTGGAGTTGCCCTTTGCAGACAGCTCTCATGGAAAGCCACCTCCAGTTTCTAAGCCACATGTGGGACCCAGAGCACCACGGCTGCAAAGAGCACATCCACAGGAGTACTCATTAGCATGGTGAGCAGGAGCAGAACAGAGCTTAATTACAGAGCAGAGACTGCTCCCTCCAGGTTGGATGAGCACAGGCCGTGCCGCCCCACAGGGAGGGCATTCCTCATGGACCTGCACCACCCCTGGCTACCCCGATCCCAATCAAGGCCCTTGCAAGCAGCTGCAGAGCCCCATTCCACAAACATGAGAATCCAAGAAGAGTAAGACTTCAGGTGTTGCTTGCAAAAAAGCTTCCATCAGCAGCAGCCTACACAAGTCTCATTGGAGATGCTACTGCAGCCCCCCCACAGGTATTGGTGCCCTGGGTGCGGTGCTTCATGGGAACACCTCTGTCCAGAGGAGCAGAGTCCCACCAAAGCCCAAATCTGAGCTCCACCCACGGTGCTCACCAGGGCAGAGGGCTGGTCACACCCCAAGGGCTGACATAGCCCAGGCTGGGCTCTAAGGAAGGCCAGAGGTGCTTTAGCACATTCCTTCCCCACAAACCAACCCACAGCACCGGCCGAGCCCATCACAGAGCCTTGCTCGAAAGCATTT
Source organism: Bambusicola thoracicus (assembly GCA_002909625.1). Taxonomy (NCBI): domain Eukaryota; kingdom Metazoa; phylum Chordata; class Aves; order Galliformes; family Phasianidae; genus Bambusicola; species Bambusicola thoracicus. The sequence goes on from PPHD01007021.1 coordinate 11,077, forward strand.
AGGAAGCCCCTCACTTTCAGCAGACACGTTTTCAGGACAGCTGCTGCCACGCAGAGCCCTCCCTGCCTGAAGACACGGGAACAGCCGTTCCCAGAGCTAATGAGGCTGTCCTGCTTTGACCTGGGGGCACTTTTCAACGCACACAGAATAAACAGTCCTCTCTGTGTTCACCTCCTAGAATAAATCCCACGAGCTCCCATCTCCCCAGCGCAGGCAAGAACACAGATGGTCACGGAGATTAAAACATACAGAGAATTAACAGCCCCGTGCAAATGAGCTTCTTCATCCAGCCCAGTGCTGCCAGGTGGCACGAGGAGCAGCGCTGGGATACAACCACCACTATGGTTTGCTGAGCTGCAGTCACAGCCCCACATCGAGCAACACAGGGCCAGGGAGCAGAGTCTGTAGGGGAAGGAAGGTGCCAGAGCCAGGCACTGCAATAACCACGTCTGCCTCAGCCCGGCTCCAGTCGGTGTTTCTAACGGACAGCTCTCAGAGTCAGCATCTGAATTTGTGCAGATTCATGGGGATGACTCAGGTCGGGCGCTCACCCCGCTCCACGCAAACTCCTCCTGCAGGGAAGAGGCTGCCCTGAAGTTCTGAAATGCCAACAAGCAGCTTAACCCATCCGCAAGGATGTCTGGAGGGAGGAGACAGAATCCAAGCCCTTACAGGCTGGTGCTGCCCGGCAAGCAGAAAAGCCATCACTGCATCCTCCTCGTCGTGCTGCTTACCAGGATGCACAATCTTACCACGCACTCAGTGGACTACCAAGTGCTTACCTCACTCCTTGCTCCCCCACCAAGGCTTTCCCAGGAACTGCAGGGAAACGCAAGTTCCTTAGTCACCTATGTACAAACAGCAGCAGAGAACACTTTAATAGGATTCATTAATTTAATTGAATGCTGCAGAGGATGTCAGTGACTTTGTGTTTGCAAAGGGCTTTAGGATGAGCAAAGGGAAGAGCAAGGACAGGCCCCGCTCCCTAAAATGTTTCAGAGGGGCAGAACTGGGGCTTGATTTTAAAATGGTGAGCCCCAATGGCAGGTGTTGGAGCTGGATGATCTGCAAGGTCCCCTCCAACTTCAGCCATTCTATGAGTCTATGATCCCATGAAGCCCAAAGCTCAGCATCCTCCAGGAGTGTACTCCCAGCTGCCTCCAAAACACTGAGGAGGAGGCAGAAAACCCCAGCGCTGCAAATCCGAGCTCCCTTCCAACCTCCCCTTCTCCCAAAAGCTGCAAATGAGACACAGTTGTAAAGCTCTGCCTTTTGGGTGGCTCACGAGAAGCTTAGGCAACACAAAGCCTCTCCTACCTGCCCCTGCGTGCTCCCGGGCACACACATGGAGTGGGAGCCCAGATGGTGCACGTGCTGCTCCTGGTGCTCTGCACACACAACTGATTTTCCAGGCTTTCCCCCAGGGGCAGCAGGAGGGGGCTGCAGACAGACCATGCTAATTGGATCGACCAAGAGCCCTACAAAGCGGGGAGCAGCTGCTCAGAACCTCTTGTGAACGGCAAAAAGAGTTTCATCTCAGGAGCAGGCATGGATTAAACACCATAAAATGCCCTTTTCTTTTCACCGTGGAGTGCATTCCCTCTCCCCCCCCACATAAAATAATCAGACCCACGAATCCAACCAGGAAGTTCAGCAGCTTGGAGCAATGACAACAGCAGGAGGATTTTCCAGGCCTTCCAGCTTGTTTTGCAAGCCCTGTGTTATGTAAACCACTGCCATGCCCATGGTGGGGCCGGGGCCAGCTGGCAGCCACCGCAGCAGGTTGGGTGCAACATTCCTTCCCAGGCACCTTCCACCATGACTCTCAGCACGCGTGCAGCAGAGCGCCTCACACTCCACGTGTAGTTGGTCAGCAATTAAGCATCTTCCCAAGGTTTGGGCCTTTCAGGACTCCAAGCTGTCTCAGCACCAGGTACCAAACTGCCGCCCCAAGCGGAGCCACCCTGCTGGGCACCTCCCATGCAGCGAGCGATTCCCTGCACCCTGTAACCAATCCCTGGCTTTGCTGCTGGAGGGGTGAGCAGCACACACACCCCCAGGACACAGCACAGGGGTACATCCAGCACCTGCTATGAGCAGCAGGGAAAATGCCCCAGGCAGCCCCAGGGAAGAGGTCTGGAGCTGCCATCAGTGCCCCAGCACGGTGCTCACAGCTGAGCCCCTCTGCATCCACAACAGAGACCTAACAAAGTGCAGAGAGTTACTGAGGGCCGGTGGGAGAGCAGCCATGCGGGGCAGCCCTGAGAACTCCAGACCCCATCGCTCATCCAGAGCCAGGAACACCGATCCTCTGTTCATCAGCAGCCTCTAGTGGAAGGAAGCACGCAGCCCACTGCATGCAGACCCCACAGAGCCCACCCGGGGTGACGGCCCCGATGGTCAATGGGTGCAACGCCCCGACTGCCACAGAGCAGCCGTCCCCACGGCCCCGCGCTGCTCCTGGCTCAGCAGCAGCTGCAGCACCAGCCTGACTCAGCCTCGCCGGCCAAAGCCAAACACAAACCAACCCCAACCTTCAGCTGCCGCAGCTCTGAGCCTCTGCCCAAAGAACGAAGCCAAAACGCTGCCCTGCACCAAAGCACGGACGCTGTACTCCAGCAGAAGGACTACCAGCACGCTGCCGCTCTCCTCCCCGCGGTACGGCTGCAAACGAAGAGCAGAACCTCTGTCACACGTGCGATGAACGCTCCAACTCCACCCACGGGGCAGCTGCCTCCCGCTCAGCCCCCCAGCGATGGGGCCGCGAGACGCTGCACTGCAGACAGCGCCGCTGCTGCGGATGAGGCGGCACTTTGCGGCTCGGCGCTGTCAAACCCTCTCAAGGAGGCCCGGAGCTGCTAAAGGACAGGCAAAGCAAAGCACAGAGCGCAGGGAACACCTCGAGCACAGCCCCGAGGACGCAGCTCGGCGAACGGAGGAACTTTTTGCCGTCGCTCTGCTCCCATCATGCCCCACTGCGAGCGTGAAATGCAAAGGACTGCAGAGCTGAGCGGGGAGATCGCATCCGAGCGGGCTGAGGGAGCGGCTGCACACCTCAACCCAAACCCCACGGGGGGGCTGCAGACCCACGGCACGCACAGCACGCGTGGGGCAGAGGCTGCGGGATTAAGCAGAGCTGGGAACCTCAATCCGGTGACACCTGAAACTCTGGCACGGTTGCAAATTACTCCCACGGCCAACCCGATTACCGTGCAGAAGGAGGGCACGAAGGGCACATCGGTGCCATCATCAGAGCCGCGGGGCTGGGGGGGGCTCCGGAGAGCGCCCGGTAAGAACCACACTTGCCTCAATGCAGCCCCTTCCTGCAGGGAAGCTGAGGTTAGAGGGGCTGTGAACATCCCCCGCTGCTCCCCCACGTCCCAGCGCCGCTCACTTCATTTCCCCCCCAAGCAAAAGCCTCGGGTAAATCAATCCCCAGCGAGGCGGCGGCCACAGCCGAGCCAAAGGCACAGCCCTGCGCTGCAGCGCGGACCTAAAGATAGCGGCCGGCCCTGCAACTCTGGCTCAGAGCCCACCGGGACGCGGGGAAGCGGCAGCCCCGGAGCGGGGAGCGGGTGGGGATCACCCACCGACCCGGGACGGGCGGGGAAACACGGGATGAGACGGCAGAACCGCTGGGGACGTTCGGTCCCGGTTGCGACATCAGCGGAAAGCGGACGGCTCCGAAAGGCGGCGCGGGGAGAGCGACGGCCCGGGAAGGTTACGGCGGGGATTGAGGGCCGGGAAGCGGCGGGAGAGGAGGCGGTACCGCTGCGTTCGGGAACCGCCTGGGAGGGCGCGGGGAGAGACTTGGACGGAGGGAAAGAGCCGCGGGCCGAGCGGCGCCGCAACGCCTCCGGGACGGCCGCCGGGCGGGGATGGGGACACGGCAAGGGGCGGCCCCTCCCAGCGCACACCGCACGGGGAGACCGAACCCGGAGAGCCCGGACGGACACCCGCCGCAGCCCCGACACCGCCGCTCGCACCGCGACCCGAGCAGAGAACGGAGCGGCCGTGCGGGGCAGCCCCGAGCGCCGCACCAGAGAGCCCTCCGAGCAGCAGCAACAGACGGGAGCCGATAACCGCAACGCGCCGCGACCACCCGCACAACCCCCGCACTCACCGGGGTCGCTCCGCGCTGCCTCCACCTGCGCCGCCGGCCCCGCCCCCCGTGACGTCACGCGCACCGCCCCCGCGCCGTCGACCACGCCCACTCCGTGGCGGCCCCGCCCACCGGCACAGCGTCGCGGACAGCGCCCGGCGGCGGCGCTGCAGTGGGCGGGGCGGGCAGGTGCGGAGTGACGTCACGGGGCGGTGGGCGGGAAATCTCCCCGCGAGGGTTCGGGGTCGCGCCGCAGGGCTCCGTGACGTCACCGCACCATGTAAGGAGCGGGGACCCTTCCCCCCCCGCACACACCCTCACCCCCGCGTACCGGCGGTGCTGCGGACTGCGCGGTCCGTCTCCGCGCACAGCGGACCCCGCGCCGCTTCTGCACGCCGTACAACGATCCCGCGGCGCCGGGGGGTGCGGGCGGTCCGTGACCGCGGGGCAGCCGATAAGGACACGCCCGGGGCTATCGCAGCCGTGCACGCGGCCGTCGCTGATACGGGACCGGCAGCGCCGGGGGGGCTCCACCCCATTCCCCCGACCCCCCCACGGCCCCCGCCCGTTGCTATGGGGGTTGCGGGCGGCCGCGTGAGCCGCTGAGCTGCCGCGGAGCCCCCCCCGAACCCCCCGGGCTCTGCGCCGTTACCGCCGCGCGCCGCTCTGCCGGCTGCGATCCTCGGCGGACACCGCGACGGGAACTGCGGCCGCAAAGGCGGCCGTGGGACACCGCAACCATTCCCTGCGGGACGGGACGGGGCGCCCTCGGAAGCCCTGGAAAGCCCTCCCTGCCGGCCCTGCGAAGGGCTGCGAGGATGCGGGAGGGAGATAGAAAATGAAGAGGTTTATTGGCGCGGGGTAAAGCGCGACCTCAGCTGAGTTCGGTGCTCGGAACGCATAAAGTGACTGAGAAAAGCCCCGAGATGAGCTGGAGGGCAACGAGGAGAATCTGCAGCCTGGGAACGCCCCGAGGGGGGTTAGGATACAAAACTGTACAGAGACCTCTAAAGAAGGAACGTCAGAAACCATGGGATCATTTACAGCTGGCAGGGATGACGCGCAGCGGGCTGATGGGAGCAGCGGGGGCTGCCATGGGGCTGCAAAGAACAACAGCTGCTGGGTTTGGATTGGCCCGGACCCACAGCTCTGCTTTGGAATGGCAGTGGGGATGGAGAAGGGCTCAGCGCTGCACTGCGGCCCAGAATCCTGCTGGGCTGCAGCAGTGGGGATGAAGAGAGAGGTGGGGAGGGTGGAAGGCACGAGGCCGGGCCCTGCCCTGCGTGAGCCAAAGCACAGCTCCTGCAGAGCTGCTTCTGGAGGGACTACAAAGGGGACAACAGGATGTGGTCACTGCACTGCCACGGGGAGACCTGCTATTCCCCACCGCACACCAGAAATGCTCCTTGGGTCTGAAGGAGGAAACTACACCCAGCTGGGTCTTCTCCTCTCTGAAGGAACCTCCCAGGCTCTGAAGGACAGCAGTGTTCCTGCAGTGACACCTCACAGCCTCCTTACGCCTCTGGCTTTGCTGCCGTCCTCACTGCATGCGAGGCTAAAAGGAATTTAACTGTAAAGAGAAAAGACAGCCTTGAGCTGTGCAGAGAATAGGTCGTCCCGGCCCCTCCAGGAGCAAAGAGCTGCTGTTGGTAAGCAGAAGGCAGGGCGAAGGGTGGCCGTGGGGGTGGGGGGAGCTTTTGCTGACTTGGTGGATCTAATTAACCAAAAATAACTAAAAGGTTCAGTGGGAGCTCAGCACGGGGCCTCAGCACTTTCCTCATTGAGACGCTTTGCAGCAGCACACACCAGAGCCCCGCACTGCTGCAATGGGCTGGGAGTGCTCGCTGGCTCTGACCTCCCGGGCTTCCCCTGCCCCATTCTCTGGGCTGCCTGCATGGTGTGGGCAGCTGAATGGCACAGGGTGCTGTGCCCGCTGCGCTCTCTCTGGAGCCGGGTTGGAGCCAAATGGCTTTAGTCCACTCTCCCACCCAGTCTATGGGAGAACAGATCAAGGTGGCAGCTCCCAGCTGCTCTGCTGAGCTCTGCACAGATGTGTGCTGTCGGTCAGCAGCGTGGGACAGATGGGGCTGATCCTCATCCACTGTATTAACGAGGCCACCAGGAGCATAGGAGGCGAGCGGTGCCATGGTGAAGAACACGGCCCCTCACAGAGCAGGGAGGGGCGGCGATGCCCCAGAATGCAGCCATGAGAACACTGCAGAGCCTCTGTGTCACCCCGTCCTGTGGGTCTGGCACACAGAGGGCTACTGCCTGTCTGTTTTGACGTGGTCCCCGATCATCCTCCTATGGTAGGTGGCCAGGAAGATGTCGTTGTCGCGGGGGCAGTCGTAGTGGCAGGAGCACGCCTTGATGAACATCATCTTCCTCTGGAAGGAGTCCCCCTCGGGGCAGCGGAACTCCACCTCAGCAGTGCTGGTGATGTATGGGGTGCAGCAGCGCCCGTCCACGCAGCTGCCACAGAACTTAGGCCTGTAGGAGCGGGTGCTGGTGCAGCCTGAGAACTCAAAGAGAAGACGCTGGCGGGGCTTTGGGGTGCGCACACATTTCTTCCCCTTCTAAGGGAGAGAACAGCAGCAAACGGGTCAACAAGAATGTGGCGGTCAGACCAAAGCTCACCTGGGCTGTGCACCACCCATACAATCACTGAGTTTGGAAAGGACCTCTAGGATCACCGACCCCGACCCATCCCACCGTGCCCACTAAACCACAGTGCCTTGTCTCCATGGTTCTGGAACACCTCCAGGGTCAGTGACCCCACCACCTCCCTGGGCAGCTGTGCCACTGCATGCCCACTCTTGCAGAGAACAAACGTTTCCTAATATTCAATCTGAACCACCACTGGGCAGGAGGGCACGGACAGAGTGGAAGCACAGAGCAAATCCCAAGCCCCTAAATACGAGGACCTCTCCGCCATGCCCTACCTTGGCTTTCTCCCAGGGGAAGTCACAGGGCCGCACCATGCAGAGCCGCGTCTCCTTCTCCAGGTGGCACTGGGGGTTGTTGTTGGTGACCCGGGCAGAGATGCCCATGCCGCAGCTCTTGGAGCACGCGCTCCACTCGGTGGTCTGCACCAAGCAGTTCTCCTGCAGGTTGTTCAGCTCCGGCTCGCGCTCGGGATCCTCCCTGAAAACTGAGCCAGGAGGAAGAGACACGAAGATCAGATACCCCATAGGGCCCTGGACAGCCTGATCCGGTGGGAGGCAAAGCTGGGGGTCTTTAAATTCCCTTCCAACCCAACCATTCTGTGATCCCCTGGTTCTGTGATCTTTATAATTCTATATTCTGTAATCCCGATGGTTCGATTTCAGCCTCTTGCAGGCTGCTCCGAGACCTGGCTTTGCTTCTGCTCTTTTGATGCCTGCAAGGAACTCACACAACGGTGCTGCAGTGGCCACCCACCCCCAGCAAACACCCAACACCCCCGCGGGATGCTGAGCAGGGCACAGATGTGTCATCCCCCTGCACCAAGCGAGAGCCGCCAGCGCAGATAAAGTGACAGCAGGCAGCCAGGCTCTGCCTCCATCCCCCAGCAAACCGCTCCATCCACCCTTCTCTCACCTGCCAGGACGGTTTCTAAGCTGTCCTCTTGGCCTTCCTCCTCACAGACCCACTCCTCACAGCACTTGTTGTGGATCTTCACCCTCCGCGGGTGGGGGCAGTCAGGAGATGGCAGGCGCAGGTCGGCCGAGCACAGCGGGATGCAGCCAATGGCCCCATCCAGGCAGATGCACTGCAGCTTGCAGGTGGGCTGGAAGCTCTCCCCGTTGTGGTACACTTTGCCCAATAGGTCACACGTCGCGCCCTCGCGAGCTGAGGAAGGAGGAGAAGGAGGTGTGGGAGCAGCAGTGATGCTCTTAGGTCCGGTCCTGCACAGAGCTCTGCTCCTGGCTGTTCTTAAAGACACCAAAAGGCAACGCTCTCCTAAGAACAGCTGCTTCCCCACAGGTCTACAGCTGGGCTACAGCAGGAAAATAAGGCACTGAGTTGATGACCTTCAGGGATCTGCTGTGATCATCCCCTTTGATGGCCATCTTCCTTCCTGCCGCAGCGTTTCCATCCCTCTGTTTGCTCTGATCTCTGTGTCTCTCATCTCCAGGCCTCCTCTGAGCTTTTCACTCCTTCCCAATCAAAATTAAAGGAGCAAAAAAGGAAAGGAAAGGCAGCAACATTTTACCCATAGCAACAGCGGTAGCAGCGCTCACGCATTCTTACATTGGTACCAGCCCCATTTTTTTCCCCCTAAGTGTATCACAGGCAAAGCCCATTTTGTGAGTGCTTTCAATGAGAAACGACTGAAGCATTTCACTCTGAAATAGTTTTGCAGCCCTCTGCTCTTCCTGCTCCCATCACATCCATCCCATCTGGGTACCCACAGCGCTCCCCACCTTCCAACTGAATGGAATGGACGGCACAGAAGTGCCACCTGAGGACGTCACATCCCAGACCCTCACACGCTGGGAGATGCTCTGCTCCACATCCAGCTGCCATTTCGCCACGACAATCTGAGTTTCTCATTTACAGGCAGGAAGGAGAGCTGTGACCTTCAGACCGCGGGTCTGATTTCCTGCAGAGCAGAGACCTGGGGCCGTCACTCCAAAATCTGTGCAGCAAATCCACACCTCACAGTGATTACAGAGCATCTGCTTTAAGAGAAATGTCCGACGTTCATATAAAGTCTTTGAGACGGAGACTTCTCCACGCTCCCATGTAAGCTATCCTAATGACTTCGCTACCCTCAATCCTAATGATTTTATTGCTATAAACATCTCATTTCCAGCCTCAATTGGGCAGCGTGCATCTTTCACCCCCTGGACATTATCACACCTACACTGACCCCAGTGGGCATCACTGAGCAGCACGAGTGCCTCCAGAAAGCACCGGGAAGCTGCTGGGTCTTCTCACGATCACGAGGACCAACGGGAGGGAAATTAAGCAGACAATTTATCACAGTGCCTCAAAAGAGTGAAGAAAACACCTACATGTTCAATTCATTCAATTCAACTGAGAGAGAACAGGTCTGCACTTGCATTTACCCAGCTCAGCAGCTCTCCTGCCCTATGCATACCCTGTTTTACAGACTATTTGCTCATCTATTTGCACCCGAGTGCTAAAGCCAGCATTATGCTGTGCCTCCTGCAGGGAAGCAGTGGAGCACAAAATGCCCAATTCCAGCACGAGGCAGTGAGGTTTGGGTGAGGCTCTGCGTGCAGCAGCACTTCTCAGTGCAGCTCTCGTTGCAAATATTTCCCCTGCAGGGCTGCAGGCATTCCCACCCACACCGCAGGCACAGAGATGAGCACAGAAGGACGGAACACGTGGCTCTCACCTAAGCAGATCCCACTGCCTCTGTGGATACTGGAGAAGTCGCAGTAGAGTCCCTTGTGGTGGTCACAGGGCTTCTGCAGGGAGCACAGCTCTCCCAGCTGCCGGGCGCACACTTTGCAGCAGCCGCAGGCGTCCAACACGTGGCTGGTGCCAGCGGGACACTGCAGGGGCTGGGAGGGACACTGGCACGGGTACGTGCAGCCCTGGGCTCCTACCTGCAGGGCAGAGAAGCCACAGAGAGAGTGAGGGTGCCTCAAGGCAGCCGGAGAAATGAAAGCATCCACTTGGTTCAGGGCATCCCATCGTCTGCACAGCCACCAGATGGGACGGCGCTTCGTCCCCCGCCTGCAGGCAGCTCTGTGCATGCAGCTCCCAGCACCCGGCTGGTCTTCTGCATGAACACTTCTGGAGCTCAGGGGAAGAAGGTGCAGAACCAACAGCACAGGCAGCAGCATGGAGTCCCATGCACAGCTCAGCCTCCCCTCCTCTGGAAGCAGTAACACAGCAACCATTGGCAGCAAGCGATTCCCAGCTCTGACAGTCACTGCTCACCAGAAAGCATCGTTAGATCCCATCCAGAGAAGAAGGCAGGAAGGCACACACAGAGGATGTGCCCAAAGCCAGCACTGCTGCGGCATCGCTGGCTCCGGAGGACCTCCTGAGCTCCCCCATTATGCCCATTAAGGTCACCCCTCTGCCTTCCCCGTTTCATAGAGCAGTGCCACCCTGGGCACCCGGTGAGCTCCAGCAGGAACTCAGCATGGCTTTTATGTATCTCCAGGTTCTGAGCAGAGGCGCTATCCAGCCCTGTCTGTGAGCAGCTTCCTTGGATGCTGTATCTGTTGCCAATAATGGCAGTAAAGCATTAAATACACTGAAATGCAGCAGTGATGTCCTGCTGGTTTCCATGCATGCCACTGCTGAGGCTGCTGAGATGATGTGCTATTTAACCACGGGTGAGTGGATGGGGGGATGAGATGGTAGCAGGGGCAAAGCATTCCTAGCGCAGGGCCTATATTAAGCTGCAATCCATGCACTCAAAGAAACGATGACAAGCAGCTTTTTCCAGCACAGCATCAGCCACAGGCCATATAAAGAAACACCCGAAATATCTCTCCCACTGCAAACCAGACCAAAACAACCTCTTTCTGCACAACAGAGAACCCAAGGGAATTAAACCCAGCTGAGTTTTCCCTCTTGCCATCATGAATCACTCTTGGTGCTGTTTGTTTCCTTAAGAGCTCACCCCAGAAAGCACCCAGCTTCGCTTCCCCAGCACGGCTGCTTTCAGCACAGCACCCAGCTCAGACCCCGCACTCATTTCCCCCATCCACGTACAAAAGCCCCAACTCTTCCATGTTTGCAGTGCTCTTCTCATTCTTTAGAGGTTTTCCCGTCTTTCAGCTCCTTCCCCCACCCCGTCCTCCTGGCCCAGGGTGTGCTGGGACTCCTGGATGCTGCTTTGATTACCAGGCAAAGTCAGAGGGGGCTTTTTGTACCTCCTAAGAGCCTCCCTACCAAACACTGATAACACAAAGGCAGCATTTCCCCACCATGGCCACGGATGCAGAGGGGTTCTCCCTACAGGACCAGCATTTGGTTCCCCTCTGCTGGAGGGTCTGTCCCTAAAAGCACCCTTTAACTTCACTGAGTGCGATCGAACTGCAGATTCACTACAGCTTTGTTCTTCTTTCTGCTAAGATCGCATTGCTGTGAACTCCAGGAACAGCAGAACCAGCATAACAGAGCGAGGTGAGGATCTGGGGAAGTGAGAGGCCAATGCTGATGCTCCCTGCCTTTGGCTAGCTCTGCTGGCAGCACCAACAGAGCCTGGGGAAAGAGGTGAGCTGTGCTCCAGGCTTTGCATGCACCCAAAACCTCTCCCTCTGCGCCCTCTGAAGGTGTGAGGATGGGATGTGGGCTCACAATGGAGCAGCTCTGCAGCTCCTGGTCAGTTTGCAGATGAGCATAGGGAGCCAGCAGTGCCTTTACAATAGGTTTGGGCTCAGCCCTGCACTCAAAGAGCTGCGGGAGTGCCTGGGAGCTGGGATGGCTGTTTGCTGTGGGAGCCAGGGGTTAATTCAATAAGCACAGAATTGGTTCTGTTCCACGCTCCAAGACTGGCAGAAGATAAAGCAGTCAGAACACGGCTATTCCCACACTGCAAACAGCCAATTACTGTGGGTAATTCCTGCTCCCCTCCCATCGCAGCCCTTGGGGCACCATCCAACAGCTGCAGCTCTGCCCCATAGTTTGTCCCAGCCCCAAAGGGCAGCAGAGCTGGGCGCCATGCATGGCCGAGGTGCAGCAGTGCCAGCTGTGGTGCTGCGCTGTGTGCATCGAGCATTGCCCTCGGAGATGGGGATGGAAGTAAGTCCAAAGTGCCACTCCGCAGGCAGCGGGTTTAGGCAGGAAGATGACATCTCTGATCACTACGGAGCAGCACAGTGACAGGGTTTGCTGTCGTTTGTAGGATGGCTATGGCAGCGCCAGTGCTGAGGCAGGGAAAGGAACAGCAACCACTCCAAAGCCCAGGAATCACCCTCAGACCTCAGCCAGGTGCACAGGGGGACAGCAGGACAACTGCTCCCAGGAGGAAAGGGGACAGAGCACACTTGGGAGCGCTGCCAGCAGCAGTGGAACCTGGTCAGAAGCTTATTGCACCCATTTACACAAATAGGCACTCAAAGCAGCAAACACAACTTCTTCACCGACCCAAAAGACGCTGCAATTAGATCTCATGCTAACAAACACATTAATTATGCAGCAGTGTTCCGCTCATACCAGCACCACATTGCACACCGACAGCCCGAGCAGAACCAGCTGCTCAGTGCTCGGACACAGAACAGCCCCAAACCCCCACAGGGGCCGTGGTTTGATCTCCTCCTCGGGTCACTGCTCCAGAGGCAAATGGATTTTCAGGGCAGGAGGATGCCGATGGTAATGATGTGGGCTATGAGACCCACTCCTTGCAGTGCCACAGACACAGGGATGTCACCTCTTGATCGTCTTCCACCCTCTTCCGAAGCAGGGCTGGCTTTTAGCTCAGCAAAGTGAGCTCTGCCACCCTCAGGCATTCAGCACAGCGCAGCTCTGTGCGCACCCGCAGGGCTCTGCCTGCAGCCCCACTGCTCCAGGCAGGC
>PPHD01007022.1:0-23666 GCA_002909625.1 Bambusicola thoracicus
TGTACTGTTATAAAGTAAGAGCGAAATAAAGATCTTACCGGTATCTAGGCTCGTGGAAAAGTTCCCAAAGGGAGGATCTCCGAATAGAGATCCTTCCTCCTGGAGAGTCAGCCCTTAAATGGGGGCGAGGAGGGGTGGAGACATGCTCAGGTGAGATTGCATTCACCTGTGCCCCTACGGCTGACTCAGTGCTCGCCTCAGGTGGTCAATAAGAGGTTCAGGCCATGATTCAACAGTTCCCATACAGCACAGCAAATATCTTCAACTACAATAAGGGAAAATTCAAGAGCGAGGGCTTTTAATTTTTAAATTTTAGTTTTAAAGGCTTTTCTTTGCAAGATCTTTTTGTCTCCCGCCTTCCCACTCTCAATCTCCCTACGGTTTCCTTGGCCTCAGAAGAGCAAGCCAATGTGCTTGGAACTAATTTAATGTATAACCAGGAGACAGGCTCTGAAAGCATCCAGCTGCCTCACAGTTAGAAAAAAAAATATATATGTAGATTTACAAAAACAACAGAACTGAAACAAACAAAAAACCAGCTCTGTTCCTCAACTAATTACATACCTCATTACAGTTGGGTCAGGTCAGGTCAAGATACGTTACACAGACCTCTTTGACTTTGCTCTGACCCCTGAAGTGAACCCAGTGACCTCAGGAAAGCAGCTCAGCCCGTCACTGCTCTGCACAGCCACAGATACTGATTGATCCATCCCACCCACAAAATGTTGAGGCCACACACTGCAAGAACAGGCAAGAGCTGCAGAGTTCAGTGGTTAGAGCTAAAGGTAATTCTGCATTCAGGTGACAGTCAGATATTGAATATTGATACCCTTCAAACACTCCATCTAGCACAGCAAAGGTGAGAGACACAAAAGTTCATCAAATATTCTGTCCAACTTTGTTGTTCCCTTGGAAGAATTCCAGCCTCCTTTTGCCCTCAAGGATGCGTAATCAAGACCAGCACATGATCTCCCTGTCTCTAGCTACTACCTCTGCAACAGCAGCAGTAAAACCATTTATGTTTCGCTCTGCATAATAAAGTCAGGAATCACTGACTTCCAAGCCATTTTCCCTTGCCCTTGAGTTTCAGGCTATAGCCTTTCTTACCTGGTGTTGTCTTCTGGAAGACTGTGAGCATTCGCATTACTGGACTGTGTCTCTGTCTGAGATCTGTCATCATCTTCCTCAGGAAAGATAGCAGGGCAGATGTATAATCCCACCACAGAGAAACCATCTCCTGGTGGAAAGGAGACCCAGAAATTGAGATGACACAAGTTAGGACTCCCCATAGTTCTTCAGAACAAGAGCCAAGAACCACTCTCACCAGTAGGTGAAAGTGATGCATAAGGGACAGGTGTTACTGCTGAAGTTAGTCTTCTGTGGGCCTTCTGTCAGCCTGGAAATGATGGGTTAGTGTTGAGTGCTGCATTAGCAGCAGCTGAGAAAATGGGAGTAGCAAATGCTGATTGTATGGTGCACATGGTAATTATTTGCTGAATAACTGAATGGTATTTATCCTCCTCCAAATCAAACCTCTCCTCTGCTGAGAAAAATAACAGGGAGGTTTCATAGGCCCTTATCTCAGCATCCTAGCTGTTCTGGGACCATTGAAACCATAAGTCCAAGGCACCAGTAGAGAAATCAGCAGAGAACATGCTGGGCATTTTGATTTATGGAGATGTTCCAGGAGCACTTGCTGCCCTTGGCTGTAGAAAATGAACAAGGTAGATAAAAGCTTACCCATTCTCTAAAGAAAAAAATTCTTAATTTGCACCTTTGCTTGCAGAAGTCAACAGACTGGCAGAGCAATGTTCACTTCTCACTCATGGCAGCTTGGATGCTAATGGGCAAGAGCTTGTAGGAAATCCCTGGGGCAGCACTGAGAGCAGCCCAGATCTTGTTAGAGGAAGCAAGAGTCAGTACAGGTGTGAGGTGTTTCTGGGTACCCATAGAGCCCACTCTGTTGGAGGAGAGAGCGATGGGACACCTTGCATGGAAACAGAGCCTCCATTCCAAGTTCCACATGTAGGTTGACAAAAGAGCTTAATTTGGTCAAGTTGTAGCTAGAACTACTAGCTAGAATGAAAAATTCTCATTGCCTTCTCATGTTTTATCTGGCACAGAAGCCTGATGGAGCATTTCAAGAGAAAAGGAGAAAGTGCTTTTATCTGTAGTCCTTTTGGCCAGAAAAAGGACTGGATTAATGATTGATGGTTAACTGCAGTTGTTTAGCAGTCAAAACAGTTTGACAAAAGAAAGTAAAATTAGAGGTATTCACTGGATCTTTCTGATGCACAAAGCTAAGATTCTTAAAAACTATGGAGAGAATGGGAAGTGCATTTTCTCTGCTCCAAAACCAGCATCATTAACAGCTCCTGCTGTCACTTTCTGAATGGCCTATGGATGCTTTCCAGACACCATTCTACTCCTTTTCCATTTCCTCTTTTTCACTGAGTGTTTTTTAAACCCTTCAGGCAAAGCTGTACTTACAGAAATGCTCTCCCATCCCACTTTTGGAGCTCTGCTCAGACAGCAGGGCTGCCACCTGTCCTGCCAGACTGAAAACCAGAAAAAATTCCTAATATTTTACTTTTATTTTTATAGTGTTCTCTTGGTAAATAGAGCAGTGTAATTCATAGGTACTGAACCCATGGTTTAGGTGCCACAAGGGCATTTGCCACAAGTTTAAAATAATATTGAGACAGCAGTGGCTGTACTTTCAGTGGTGGTTTCAGTTTTTTGTCAGAGCTGCTTCTTGCTTTTCCTCCTCTGAGTCACAAGTTTGTGCGTGACTGCAAGGGATCCTCTGCAGCATTTTGCGTATTTGTGCTCCTTTATGGAGACAACTCTGCACAGTTGTTTGCAACATATTCTTTTCAATTGTTTTTTTTTTAAATCACAGCCTCCTGCAGCTCATCGTTGACATTGCTGTTAGTCTGCCTGTTCTGGGACTTCAAAGGAGGCTTGGTCTGATGCTGCTGGAGAGCTCTCTGCAGGGTGGTTCCTCTTGAACCACTACCAGTCCTGCAGGAGGGACTCCAGCCATTCTGTTCAAGCATCTTCCCTAAGCTGTTGTTCTCCAAAGGGCACTCCTTTTCAACACCGTAAGCCCACGTGGTTTCTCTGGACAGTGTGGATTTCCCTTCACATAGGGGTTCAAATTAAGTGTCTCCATCCTTCAGTAAACCGGGGACTGCATCCCAGAGTGGCAAGCAGCACAAAAGGGAAAAAGAATGTGGACTGGAGTCCCTGGATGTTTTCCACCATCCGGTCCTTAACGCTTGCCATGAGTTCCTTGCTTCCCACGCTGGCTGCCAAGCACCAGACAAGACTTAGGGGATGACTGGGTCAGCGAGCGCTGTGCTGCAGCCCTGTCTGCTAAAGAAAATGTTCCTCTGCTCTAAGGAGACACTGAAATAGTTGTGCTGACAGCATCTGCTTCCTCTTAAACAGCTATTTTACTCCTACATTTGACAGATGGACCAGTGACAGGGAGATGAGTGCTGAAAGCCTCCGGCTAATTTTACTGATTTGGAAACATAACTGAGAAATACATGTATTTTTATCCCTCCCCATTTTCACAGAGTTTTTACTCCTTTCATTCAGCAAATGCCAGAGCTACAAATCAGATTTAAATTTAATTTAGCAAGAAATGGAGTAGAAGGTGGAGATGTGAAGGTTTGACTGATCTAAAACAACTGTTTGGCCAACCTAAACCATTTCACCCATCATCACATTTTTGCAGGCCAGTTGAATATTTCAAACATAATTAGCAAATGTATTTTCAGTACAGAGACTGCTTCCGGAGCAGGAGGACCCACTTTTGAACTAACTAACCTGAACTAACCCGCTGGATTGCCTACCCTACTTCAAACTTGCTTCAAATACAGAGGCTGCTCTGAAAGTAATGCTTCCTAAGTAATGCTTCCTATTTTATTGTGCTGGCCCATGATGTCAGAGGTGGACGTTGGTGGTATGGCAGTAGAGGCGAACCTTCCTGATACTATTCCTGTACATGCTGTTCCCATGTAACAGATGGCAGCAGATGAGCAGTCTGACACAATGGCAGATGACATGAAAGTGTGTGTGGAACAAAGGTGTGTCATTGAATTCCTTCATGCAGAAAAAATGGCACCCATAGACATTCATCGATGCTTGTTGAGTGTTTCTGGAGCCCAAACAGTGGATGTGAGCACATTGAGGCAGGGGGTGGTGAATTTCAGCGGTGGTGACAGAGACAGTGGGTCATCTCTGCTGGTGCAGCGTGTAGGCTCTTGTTCATCACTGGTGAAAGCGCATATGAAAAAGTGTTTTACAACTGAGAATTCTTGCTCTATCCTCTCTGTTGTAGCCTCTGTGGAAATTAATAGGAGGCATTACTTTCAGAGCAACCTATGTAGTACATTTCTCTCAAATAGTCCCATCCTTTTATGACCAGATCAGGCAATAGCAGTTCTGCCACCTTGCTTGCTTCCATTCTTGAGCACTGTGCAATATTTCCCTCATACTTCCTGAATTCTCAGACTTGCAATGGAGCTGTTCTCACCTTACATCCTGCCTGAAATGCATAGGCTGTATGTGCTGCTGTGAGTCAGCAGTAATTACACTCCATCTGTTGGAAAGACACTGGGGATGCAGTTGAAGGTGATTCAGCAAAACACTTCATTAGCAGTATCATACTGGCAGTCATCACGTCTGAGTCATCAGCTCCAGGCTGCACAATCAGAGGCCATCGTGTAATAGAGCTGTCCCTAAAGGCTTTCTGTAGTAGCCTGAAATATGCTGTCCCATTACACTTACAGACTGCAAATCAGGGCACTAAAAAAGGGCAGAGTTGGAGCCTAACTGCTGTGAGCAATTTCACACATTTGCCTATCCTGTCAACCATTCTTCTCTCAGTTCTCAAGAAACACAGCACTGAAGTCAGAAATCAGTTTATTCTGATGAGTCAGTGCTCATAGTATTATCCTGGCACACTGAGACACTAGCAATTAAGCCTTATTCTCCAATTGTTCTGCATTTCTAATCACTGCCAGTTCTCATATGTTTCTGGCTTATTACTTGCTCGGAAGGAGATGGAGGCAGATGGCCAAGAAGGTATCGGAGTCATGCCGTGCTGATGTCAGCCTAACTGTAGTTAAAATCTGCCATCTGAACAAAACAGACTGAACGTATATAGCGAGTCCACTGTGGGGTTAAGCTGCCACATCTATTAAAACAAGAGCAAAACAGCACTGGATACCAATATTGTAAAAGGAACCAGCATAGTTAATTGTGTGGTTGACTTTGTTAATGTTTGTTATAAATTACAGTAATTAGCAATGTAAACTAAAGTCAAAGACATTTATTCCAAGATTTAACTGCTTTTAATTTCTTTTTTAACTGGTATGGAGGTGGGTAGCTGTTTATGAGCCTGAGGGTAGAACACTACTGCATGCAGAGGGAGGCTGTTCTGCTGTACGTGGGCACACTGACCTGTTCTGCCCATGCCTCCCCCTAGCCCACCTTCCACAACAAAGTCTACTAATTGTGCAATATTTTGCCAGCATGAGACCAGGAAACCCATTCCAGTTTGTTTTCTGTTTAAAGAATGAGAGGCTCAACATCTTTTGCCTATCAAGCATTTTACAGCAATGACATTCTGTCCTCTCAATGCTTTATAAGGCCAAGTGGATAATCTTTCCTTATCTCCTAAATATGTTTGATGTAACACCTTGAACAGCACTTACAGCAGCTAATAAGGACAGCATTTTTTATCGATGTTCCAATTCTGCAGAATTGCAATTTATTATTTGTTTACTTAGTATAAAGATGATACATTCTGCAAATATTTTCTTTAATGCTGACAATTTTGTGAAGGCATGTCAGAAAGGAAGTGCTGGATTTTTAGTGTAAACTGAAGAGACCATCTGAATGCTGAACAGGGAAAGAAAAGAGCACAATGACTGCAGTGACTGTGCTGAGGAAGTCGAACGTGACAGCAGATCTGATGCCTCCTAACCTTGTGTCTGTGTCTCAGCCTTTTCCTAAATTCAAAATAGAGTCAGCTTGTGCTTTTTTAAGGCATTTCAAATCTGTCTCTGTAAAATCTACATGGTTATGGAAACCATTCAAGTGATCCAGTGTGAAAGTGTGTCAAACTTTCAATAACTTATTCCGCACTTTACTTACTTAATTGTACTTAAAAAAAATCACTCAGTGCAACTCTGCCAAATGCCTCTATGCTTTTGTTTTAAGTATTCACCTGGCTGGCCTCTTCCTATAAACACATATATTTCTATACTAAATTGTCATTGGATAAGATGCACAAGCAATTCCTGAAGCAATCCAGGGCTAATGTATTCCTCCATTCAACTGGAATAGAAATGAGTTTGAAGTAGGTACATGGTTGCTGGAGTTTTTCACAACTGATGTACTTCTGAATACATATAGTCCCATAATTCTAAACAATTGGGAAATATTAACAACGAAACTGCAGCTGCAGTAGATTATGCCTGCCTGCAGGACTAAGCAGCAGCTAAATGAAGTTAGGAGCAGAGAGATTTTGATGCTAAAACTCCTTTCTGAAGCTGGACCTAAGTGCAGTGAAGATCCCACTAGATTTCAACAAGGGATCTGTCATTTGACCTGTGGACGAACACCTTCATTTTCAAATGAAAGGTGAATTCATAATAAGATTACTGTATACCTCTGATAATACTTGAGGTAGCAGCTGAAGAGATAAAGGTGATTCATAAATAACTTTTATGTACTCAGAGGATATTGATCTCCATGGAGAAAATGGCAAAAATTGCTCTCTGAAATGCAAACAGCATTTGCATTTTCCAGAAGAAAATACAGCTAATTTCTTTAAACAGAGATCTTAAATTGTTGTGCAATGTAAAGAGATGTTTTGTTCAGGTATAGGTAGTTTCAGTGACTGTTTAACAGTGACCAGAAATAGAATCCGTAGTGTAACACTTATTCAAAGTCAAATACCTTGTTATAAATATAGTCTAGATATAACAGAAGTATTTTCCCTGTTAAGAAGCAAAACATAGCCATATATTGTCCTGATTTTGGTGATGCAGATGTAGCAAAATACTTATTCATAAACTTGCTTCCCCAAGCAGTATCATAAGGACACACCTATCAAGCTTCCAGGAGGATCCCACAGGAGCCATACACTTCATTATGAAGCAATGTTCCAACTTCATTTTCAATGAATTGTGTTTGCTTTTTAATTTCAGAATGGGGCATCACCTGAAAGGTACACTCACCCAGCTCTGGGGTTGCTTTCATCTAATGCCTATATTATAGAGCTCACAACAGAAAATGTTTTATGCTCACCTCAGACAGCTTTATCTACTTTTATTTAAAGCTGCTCCTCTTCTCTTTAGGGAGCTGATAGCAAAGGTGAACACACTCAGAATCTTCTTATAGACTAATTGAAGTGTTTTCTATTATCATTCTTTTACTTTCTCTATGTTATCCCCACCTCATCCTTATCCTGGATAACTAAGCAGCGAGCTTACAAGAACATGAGATTATGAGGAAGAAATATCTCTGTCAGACGACTGTACCCCACAGAGCTTCCCAGGAATCTTCAGGGAGGCTGAAGAGAGACAGATGAAGACTGTGTCATCTTTGTGCCTTCCAGATTTGTCCCTGGTATAAGAACTCAGGTAGGTGAGGAGCTGCTTTGAGCAGCAGAGTAGGCTGCTCTGAAGTTATGGGGTAGTCGGTGTACAGAGCACTCTGGGGATGTTTCTGACCATCTAGCTTGTCCTTTAGGCCTTTCCTGAGCTCAGCCAGAGCCTCAGCCTTACTCAGGCCTACACAGTAGAGCGCATCAGCTGAAACCACTAGGCACCATTACCATGCGAGGCTGCCCAGAGTTCACAAATAGGGAAGGAAGTGGGTGCAGGCCTTTATAGCACAAAAACCATCAGTGCCCAAAATATGTGGGGTCAGGTTGTGGGTTTGAAGTAGAGATATGAAGGGCATGAGGAACAATGACAATTTGCAGAGTCAGAATGCAGATGCATTTCTAGCTTTAAATCTTGACAAAATGACGGGCCTGAGGCCTTGCAGCCTGCCATTTGTGCTCCGGGTGCTTCTAGGATCTGGCAGTCACATCTAATCTCTCAGAACTGCTGGAAAGGGCTTCCAACAAACCAAACCCAAAGCCACCACCAACACGGTTTAAGAGCCGAGATGAATTATGAGAGGTGTCAGACACCTTGCCTACCTTCAGCTCAGGAACTGTGCTCAGTGGGAGGTTTCCTTGCTGGAGCCGCATTAGAAACACTCTGTCCTCAGCTTCACTTCCATGAGGAGAAGGACTCCACATTACCCATATCAGAGCTCAACCTCACAATAGCATTTCTAGTGCTAGGAGGTATCTTTTATTTTTTTGGTGAACAGATGACTTGATTTCTACCTGCAAACCATCTGCCTTGGGATAGTGCTACTTGGAAGACCACAGAGGGCATAACCTGCACTAAATGGGCTAGGCTGCCATCTTTCTTTACCATGTCAAACCCAGCTGCATACAGACTACCCACCCTAGGCAACAATCTCATCATCATGAGTTAGTGTTGCACATTTCAGATGAAAAGGCTGTCAGTTAAGCAGACTCAGTCTAAGAATAAGTTGTCAGTGAAAGTCACAGACCAAAAGCTTGCCAAAGCTTTTTTACAGGAGACTGCAACACATATAAGTCATTAGTAAATCTGTATGGGAAGGCAGGATTTTGGAATCCACCATAGACAGTGTGTGAACTCTGGTTCTCCTTTATGCACCTCTTCTGAAAAATTGCCCTGAGTATCCCTAATGTCACTATACAAAACTCCAGTATCTACATTCACTGAATCTCAGATGCACTGTTTTGGTGTTCTGCTTTTTTGCTTTTGCAGGAGTGAATTCCCGTGAATGCTACTCCACTAGACATATTATTCTCTGGAGAGAAAATCAAGAAATATCCTGTGAGACAGCAGCATTCAGTGAATTGCTTTGGTATGACTCGTTTCTTGAGAAACATTTCTCTGGGTAGTTCCCTTAAGAATTCATTATTGTCACGTCCCACTTGTAGGCGGAGGGAAGGGGTGAACAGGTTCCACCACTGGCTTGAATTTATCCCCTACAGACCAGATATATTTAGAAAATGTCACAGTCAAAAGGATACAATGCCATCATTGATTTATGTGCAGAGCAGTAGCAGATGAGCAGTGAAGTTAAAAAGTATTAAGAGAGGTCAGTTTAGCAGATGGGAAAAGTACCAAAATAAACATTCCAATAAAAACACATATTCAGCAAACCAGCAAACCCAACACATTCTCAGGAATTTGGGTTTATTTGGGCTAACTAAGTAAATTTGCTAAAACTGTTGTTAAACTATCATTATACAGAGGCACAGAACACGACCAAGGACAGCTCAGCTTAATTTGGATATCAGAATATCAAGAAGAAAACGCCAGTCTTACTGCAGATCAGTCACTGCCCTCATCACAAAATTGTGAAAGTCCTTCTAAAGAAGGACTCCCCTTTCCCACAATCTGTGTCACTAAAACTAGATGCAGTAATGATATTTGGGTACCCAGAGCCCTCAGCTGCTACTCCTCACACTTTGCCTTGTCATTCTCTATGAAATTGCTTCAAATATCAGGAAATTTTTTTGGGGGAAAAAAAAAAGTAGAGTAATGCAAGTCTATAAAATGTTCTGCTGTCTTAACATGACATGGCAAGTAACTTCTCATTAACAAGATTTTTGGTCAACTTGGTTCCCATCTTCTGCTGCAGGACAGGAAATGTTAGATAAATAATAGTGGCGTTTGGGAGAACTTACAAGCAGATTTAGTTAGGAACAAATGCTGTGTGCTGTACAAATGGGGTGAGTTTGGTCATGGGAGACTGTACAGCAGTTCTGTCAAATCTATATTTACTGCTTAGGGCTGTCTCAGTCTAAGAAATTAATATTTTCTAAATTAAGATGAGTCTATATAAAGTGAACCTAGCCCCTAAGGTACTTCTAATGTTCTGTTTGATATAAATACTTATTGTAATTCAAGAATTAGTGATTTATATAAACTGCACAGTTGTTTAATACAGCTCCCAAGAGCTTCAATGATAAATATTCAGGTATGTTTTTTAAGAGGGAAACAGATACAACATTGAAAACCACTGTAAACAATGCTACAATGCTGGCTAATCAACAGAAGGCAAAATATTCTCATTTAAAACTGAACCTGCTTCTTAAAAATCACCTATTTGCATTCAGCTGCAATGGGAAGACATCACCATGAATATGTTAAGTGCTCAAAAACATTTGGAGAAACAATAAACTTCCACATTTAACTATTATAGTTAAAGAGCATCTGTTATGGCATAGCTGTCTCTGAAAATACAGACAAATAACTAAATAATACACTTAGGTATAAACAGTTTTCCTGCACAGAGCCCTCTTTAAGTTCAGTGATCAGCTCTAGAACTGTCTGTTTTTTTTTGTTTGTTTGTTTTTACTTTAAAATCTTACGATTCATCATTCCGTAATTTATAAAAATGAGCTGTCCTGAGACAGATCATAACATCACTTAAGACTAGCCTTGCTTACCGTTGGCAGGGCTGGTGCTTCTGCAGCTAAACTTCCTGGCACTTTTGCCAAGGCATAATCCAGAGCTGAGAAAGGGGATAACACCTTCAGTTCTGCCAGCCCAGGGTTCTTGCATCAACACTGCAGGTATAAAACAAATCAAATATTTCATTTTCCTTGGAATTAAAAAGTTTCCATGTCATACATCTACTGAATATACTCTAACCAACATCACCTTGATACAGGCTCTTTGCTTCCAGTGGCATGCACCATACCTTCCTTCTAAAGTTTTAACACGTGTGTAAGGCAAAAGGAACACTAGCAGACATCTAACAGGGAAAAGAGGGGCATGGGTTTTCTCTGGAGGATTTTGAAATACTGAGTGCAGTTTGCATTTCCCCCTGCTTCAAAATTTTGTTGTTTCTGGGTCTTTCTGAATTTTGTGACAGGAGACTGCACTGTGCAGGGAACGGTAGCCTGCCTGAAATTGTCTGTACTTAGTAGGTGCTCATGTCAGAATGTATAAAAGCACCACATAGTTTGTTTTCCTTTTTTTCTAGTCTGTTTTTAAATGCCTTTGTAAGAACACACTCCAAATACTCAGCGATAGCTTGTATGCCCTAATGGACATGATTACAGGTACACATGAATATGTTAAAACAGAGAAATATGGAATTGCTGTTGTATGTGTGCAGCACTTGAAAACTACTCGGTTCACTTCTTGTCTGGTAAAATTATATAGAAATGTCACCTATCCCTCCTGCTTAATCATGTCACCTACGTGTAAACATAGTTTGTAAGCACATAAGTTTCACTATATGGGAAACACACCCTTCTTTATTCTCAGTTTATTACCTATACATTCATAAAGCATCCTGTAATTATTTGAAATTACGTATATTAAGCCATGATGGGTAGGGCACTTCCAGGTAACAAACATAAGCACTGTAGTTTCTATGGCCCAAAAGTTGAAATTTGCCTAGAAGTGGCCATGAGCATTGACTAGATAGGAGAGGGTGAGGGTTTCACAGAACTGCCATAGAGAATGCCTTGCTCAGCCATGCCCAGAGTGCCTAGCTCTTAATAAGTAATCCAGGATTGCTAAAATTAGCCTGGCAAATCTTTTCTTGTCTTTTTGCCTGGTGGATTTTTTTTTTTTCCCCAAGAGTAAATTACTTTTGGCATTTTAATTCTTACTCTCTCATCATATTAGTAATGAGGAAGTGACTGCAGATCCTAACTTACTTGAAATGTTACCGGTGACAAGCACAGCTATTTTCTGCAGGTCTGTTTCTCAGTATATTGCTCATTATTTCTGAAGAAAGTTTGTTTCAGGATGTTTGGAAAAGCTATGAACAGTTTGCCTGATTGCTTTTAGCGAAATGACTGAGAAATGAGTTGTGTGTTTTGCTGGAGTTGTGTAAAAGCTGCGTCTTTAATTACAGTTCAAACACTGTAAATCAAATGATTGGACTATAAATAAAAGACCCTGCAGCCATCAAGATTCCAGTCTGCTATCGGTTACCAACTGTTTTCTCAAAGCCAAGTGAATCCCACGTGCTTCAGGTTCCTGAGATTCACTTTGTGCCATTTTCTGCAGACAGCAATTACTAACTGCACAGAGGGTATTGCTGAGCCTCTTGAGTCTCAGCAATAAAATGAATCCCTGCTCATCACATAGTATTTCTCTTTGCAGCCACTGGATCTAGTCCAAATTTCTTTATCAGTGTATGCTGCTGCAATACCATTCCAGACTGAATCTGACCAGAAAGAACACTGCATTCTGCTCTTCCTCCTCTGGCAGAGGCTTTGTGTACACAGCTAATTTGCTACACCCTTTGCTAACTTGCTGGTTATTTGGGCTGCCTTTTCCCCTTCTTGCCTCCCTTTTCAGATTTTTCTCCTTTTAATAACATCCATACAGTTTCCATGTGTTTCTGACTACATCAAACTTCTGCTTTTTTTCCCTCTGATTTCTTGCAGCTTCTTTCACCACAAGCTGCATTTTGTATGTTTCTCTCTCTTTGCTTAGTATTTGACCCTGCCAAGAATTGCTGGTGTCACTGTGCTTCTGCACAGCTCTCTGTGAGGCTGCTTGTTATTAAGAGGATATTAGTCAGCCTTGGAAAGAAGGGCTGCATTGTGCTGCAGGTGAAGTTGAACCTTAACCAAATAAATAAAGCTCAATTTTGCCTTCTTTCAGAGATCAATTTGTTTTTCTGCAGTCCGCACCAGAACTAAATGAGTCGAGTCTCAAGGCTGTCAGAAGACATGGAGATTTCTGGATATTTTTTTTGTACATGGATTGGTTCAGGTTATTTACTTAAGGTGGGACAAATATCAGCAAATCTCTTATGAACAGCAGCAGAAAATTGTGCAGCTACAGAGAAAGCACAACTAAGAAGCAGCTGCTACTGAGCTGACTGCATGGGGCTGACCATGGCCAGCACTGACAGCAGGACAAAAATCTCCCTCCTGTGATACTGCAAAAGCAATTACAAAAGAAAAAGCTAGTGGCTACTCAGGGAAACGGTAAGAAAGGCATAGAAGTCATTCAGGCTTGAATAAGACCCTTCTGTATTCTGGAGATCAATCCTTGCTGTTCCCTTGTACTTGGTCATATTCAGTCACTACTACCCAAATGTCTCTGGATGCAGTTCGTTTTCTTTCTGCTCTTCTTTCTTTTTATCCCTGTTACTGAATATCATTTAAGATGTTACATAGAGGATTTGACTGTCTCAGTGGTCCTGCAGGCTTTGAGGAAAGAAATCAGTGAGATAGGATGCAGATACTCAGCACTTCCTAACAACACTGGGACTTTGTTGAGTGACAGTGAATACACCATGAGTCTGCTGCTTCTCTTTCAGGTCAGAGCCATAAAAGCTCTCTGAAATGTCCTTCCCTTTTGTCACACTACTTTTGTTACCTTCTGAGTTACCATCCTTCCAGTAATTCTTGCAGAGAAAAATTTATGTTATTTCTTGTATGCCTGGTTAAAACACAGCAACAGGAGCTGCAGGAGCTGCCCCTTTAGTTGTGAGAACCAGTCCTGTACTCTAAAGAACACCTCTTTTGCTGAGAGGGGCTTCTAATTGAAGTACATCACAGCTGATGATGAGGGCTTCCCTGACAGCTGGCTAGATGAGTAGTGTTGCAACATATTGTATGAGGCCTTCATACTGTCTTCCAAGAAGGTTTCAGTTCCCTCATTTGCTCAACATACAATTGCCAGCACAGAAACAAGCCACACGCTGCTGCTTTCTGGACAGGAAAAAGAGTTGCCCTGCTCCTTTCCATCAAATTCTACTGGGGAATAAAAGCACGAGACAAGGCACCAGCTAAAGAACTGCAATATCAGACAGTCAGCCCCAAACCCCAGTGAGCAGGCTTCAAGTTACCAATGGATCCTCCTTGGCACGAAGGAAGCACCTAGGAAGCCAGCCCTCGACTCTGTAGAACTGCAATCAAACCCAATCAGGCACACAGAATGGCTGGAAGCAGTATCAGCCCATTATTTGTGTCTGAATGAGATTCCTATCTGTAAAGTGTCACTTCTGTTTATGTCTGAATCAAAATATTTGGCATTTTTGGGCCCCATATACTGCAATTCATATATAAAAGTCTACATACAACTCATTCATTTTTTTCAGGTAAGACTTGCAAGCTTTGCTCAACTGTGAATCCACGTGGGCTCTCTACTCTCTGAAAGTAATTCACCTCTAAGCACTTATTCTTGAGTGACATGATCCGTACCTCATATGACCACGATGGCCTCTGCAAGGATATTATCCACACCATGCAGTGATATATATAGGAACAGACAGATATATACTGAGAGGAAGTGCTCAAGTCTACATCTGCCTCCTGCAATAGAAGTAATGTGATCACATGGAGTGCATCTACTTACTCAGATCCAGTGTCAGAAGGATAATTCATGTCATCTCTGCAGAAGTAAAAATAAGGTTCAGGTGGAGTTCAACGACCTAAGGTTGCATATTAGCAGCTCACAATGTAGATGAGAGATATCTAAACTTTTCCTGGGATTCAAGGCCCTTTAAAGTTGACACCGATAGAAAATCAGTCAGGTAAAGGTGCCGTGCACGGATGAAGAGTGTGGTGCTCACACTTCAGTGACTCACGCTCTGGTCGTGACTTCAGTGGGCTTTTGTGAGCCATAACTACAGCTTCTATCTTTTAGCAGGATTGCCTTGAGTCACTGGCCTGACTATTCAAGGTCTACAGAACTATGGAACCTGAACAAGTTTATAGAATAAACTGTTCCTGTTCATGTACTACATTATGAACTGCAAAGTGCAACTGTGGGTAGACTGTCAATTTATTTCTATCTTCATCTCTCATTTGAATAAGGAAGCTCTATTAATAAGCAGTAACCAACCCTTTGCCAGATCTTGCAAGTAGAATTTACTCTTACCTTAGTGTTAGAGAGAGAAGTGAAAAATAAGAATAGTAATCAACTGCAAATTGCTATGAACTTCCAAATCTGACTCAATTAGGACATTCAAACAGTACCCCTTCCTGTCTACCTCTTCCATGCCCTTTGTTCTCCCTTGTTATACTGTGTGGGAATACTGCCTTCAGAGCAAAAACAAATTCACTATGGTCCTCCATATACACAAGTGATCTAAAGTTACTAAGAATATTTACAATGAAGACTGAAAACTGATATGCTAGAAAGTGTCCAATCTACTGTTACAAAGTAACTTGTATGAACTGGCATTCAACTGGTTGAATGATGGATGTAATGCACATTTGCAAGTGGAATATATTTTTCCAAAATGGAAGTAGACAGTCTGTATCCACTGAAGAGGGAAGAAATGGGTTCTATAAAAAATATGGGACCATAAGGAACGATGAACATTAATGTTTAAAGATACCTGGTGGTGGTCAGGGGGAGCAAAAGAGAATGAGCCAGATTCCTCTCTGTGGTGGCAGGACACTGACAGGACAAGAAGCAAAGGGCAAAACCTGGAACACACAAAATTCCCTTTAAGCATTAAATAAATAAATAAATAAATAAATCCAAGAAACAAGTTTTTCACCATACAGTAATCAAACACTGGCCCTGAGAATTCTGGAGTCTCCATCCTTGGAGACATTCAAACCCAGACTGGACACAGTCCTTGACAACCTCCTTGGGGTGGCCCTGCTTTGAGCACAGGACTTGGGTGAGGTCCCACCGCCCCCATCTGTCTGTGATCTCACGGTACAGTGACTGCGGCCTATCAGTATCCACACGGATATCATAAATATGAGAACAGGAGGACCATAAGCTTATCTGTGTGGCAAGATCTTCAGCAGTCTGAATTGCTGGGACAATGTGCTAGAGTGAACTCTCCATCAGCATCAATTTTAAAACGAAATTGTTGGAGAACCCACAGCGAGAAGACCACTTGATATAATAACTCCACAGATTTGTCTTTTAAGACATAAAAATACTTTTGAAAATGCATCACAAGAGAGCCCAGTGCATCCCACATTTCTCCCTCGGGTGCCCTGCAGTACGCCTCTTCAGGGAAAAGATCTCAGCTGATACAACATACACATTTAGGCTGTGGCTTTAAGAACTTTTTAAGAATGAAGAAATTATTTAATCTCAGAAAGTATAACTATAACAGTGTCACCAAACTTCAGTGATATTTGTAAACTTATGGAGAATATGCATGATCTCCCACCCCTTCTGACTACAGAGGATGACCAGTTATCATGGGCAGGTTACCAAAACCATTAGAATGCTGAGTCAGCCCAGAACACAAGGGCACGTACATCTGAACAACGTATTTTTCTTGTTCACTGTGTCACTGGGACAGCAGTCAGAGCATGTAGCATGCTGCACATGAACACTGTCCCTTGAGAAACCTGCTTCGGCTCAAATATTTGTTTTGTAGATCGTACAAAGATTGGCTGTTTAGGTCTGTGTGGCCTTTTTTTCCAGCTATAGCATGCTGGCAGAAGCCACTCACGTGATAGTGCTCAGGAATACACATGTCCTAGTTTTTTGAAAAGTTGAATATTCCATCCATTCCTCCCTTTGAGTCTGGTAGTGTTAAGGAGTGAAGGCACTGCAGCTCCTCAGCATCTCCTATGATGACCTGAGCAGTGGCAGCCACGTGGCACACCAAGGGCAGGGGCTGCTAGGCACAGCCAGGCCAAATCCCTTCAGACACAAAGAGGATACGTTTAGAATAACTAACCTTCCCCTAGCAACTAAGTGATATGTTTCAGAAAATTACTGTTCAGGATGGAAGACTGGAGATGTGAGGAAAAAAGATCCTCAGCCTTAGACAGTCACCTCTTCCCCTCCCTAGAAGCATTCAAGGCCAGGCTGGATGGGGCTCTGAGCAAGCTGGCCTAATGGGAGGTGTCCCTGCATATAGCAGAGGGGGTGGAACGAGATGATCTCAAAAGTCCCTTTCGACCCAAACCATTCTATGATTCTATGAAATACATGCCATATTATTCTAAAAAGAAGAAAAATTAATTGGCTGAACACACCAAGCACTTTTGACCCTTTCTTTTTTCTTCACATCAGCAGAATCTTAGACCTGAGTTGAAGTGCCTCTCATAACAATAATAACATTTTTTCCTCTGGCATATTATTCCTCTTAAGGAACATGGAAGGTGACACCTGTATTGTACCCAATACTGGCCTTCCACTTGATCACCCTGTCCAGAAACCCACACCCATTCAGACCACAGGCCTGCAGGGCAGATCCATCTCCCCAAAGGCATAGATGCCCACGGGATTAGCCCCTGCATTGCTTATTTATGGAGTAAAAGAAGAAAAAACTTATTTCAAAAGTTTGCTGATTCGCTAAAGTTCAATTGAAAAATTCTTAGCGAGCAGTGGCACAAAACCTCCTGCGGTCCAAAGTGAAATAATTCCAGTTTATTTATTTAGTCAGCTATTCTATTAAAAAGCTGCACTCAAAACCCAGAGGACTGAGACTTTCTTGATCAACCTCAATCAATTTACTACCGTGCAGATGGCTAAAAAGACGTATTTACTAATCATGGGTTATGAGAGTTTAATATAGCAGAAAGAAACTTAAACGCTAGTTAAAATGTAATAGCTGCCTTTTTCCTTGTGTTACTACGAACCCTGAAGCCACTCCAAAATAAAGTAGGAGTTCTCTGTGCAAGTAACCTGATTTGAGCACCGGCAGAAGGTACCCCTTGAAGGACTGCCAAGACAAATGATCCTGTTTGATAATGTCTGCCTTGAGCATGATGAAATATGGCTCTTGAATCTGAGCCGCTACACATTTCTGTCCTTCTGACTGTTCTAAAAAAATTCACAGAATTTCAGCCAGAAGTTTACCCTAATGATAAGTCTAGAGTGTTGACACAGAGCAGGGATTGCCCAATCCCTTTTTATGTTTTACTAAATAAAGTTATTTACTCTAGCGTGGTGTTAATGAATAACTGTCTGATGGGCTAAGTTGGAGACCTCAGGATGGGAGGGAGCTATCAAAAGCAGAATCTTCTCTCATTTAGCCTGCACTTCATGCCAAAAATCAGTCTTTCATTATTACCACTGCTCCAGCACTCTTACGATAAACTTAGAGCTATGAAGATTGTTTGCCAAAAATGGTCAGATGTGCTCACTGGAGCTCATGCCCATTTCTCCTTTCCTCCTCAGTAAGCGGTGCAGTTGCTCATATGCATCTTACGCTGAAAGCACTGCATAGCCCAGATGTAGGCAGACATATACTACTCTGCAGCAGAGAACATTAGTCCATGCTGAGCTGCAGGTATCTGCTTTAGGCAGCCCTGTGCCGAATGGGAGCCTGGCTGTGCACTGTACACTCCTTTCTTTACAGCTGGCAAGGTGAAAACAAACACCAGGTAAATCTTTTCTATCCACTCAGTTTAGCTTGTCCCAGCACACAGATTAGGGAAGGATTTGTCTAGAAGACCAGGACAACCACTTCTCCTTGGCTGTAGCAGGGCTTCCTGAATTGCGAAGGCTGCTTCTTTTGCTTAAGGAAATGAGCAGTTCTGCTGCATGCCATTGAGGTCCCGCACGTTTCCTCACCATTTCCAGCCGCTGTGAGTAACTCTGAGACATATCACTGCTGTCTTGTACTTCACTTTTGGAAGATACTGTCTGCCTTAGATCGGCTTGCTGGAAATGGAAGCCCCTAACAGTTTTTTTTTTCAGTGCCAAAACTGTAAAAGGTTACTGGTTGCCAGTGCTAATATCAGGCCTGGCCTGGTCCACATACCCTGTACGTGACACACATTTCTCCTGCTATCCTATTAGCAAAGTATTACCACATTTAAATCCAATTATCATTAAATTCAGAGGACAGCCAACAGCAGATAGCTTTGCTATTAATTTTTTTTAAAGCAGTATAAGGATTTTCAGGTTCAACAGTGTGCTTCTTCTTAGGATAAATAAGTGCTCACTTCATTTTCAGAACATACCCTTTCCTCCAGCTCGGGAACTTGCACAGGTCACTGCACATCACTGAAACGTTCTGGGGCTCTCTGAAGTGCTGCAGTGATTTCAGCCTCTGCTCCTGGCCCGGAGGTGCCACAGTGCACAATTCCAGCACACTGAGAAGACTCCGCTTGCAGTAAAATGGTCCAAACTGCCACAGCATGTCAGCAATCATACTGTTTCAATTCCATCTGCCCTGCTCAGTAGCATGTGTAAACTTTGATTTTGTAATGTGACACTTAAACAAGTAATGTAGGCATGTGAGGAAACGGTAATAAAACCACAAGCCTTCATTGTGGCCTCTGCAGCATCAGTGCTGCTGTAGTAAGAAGCAGAGATCACTTTCCTGGTTATGTGAGAAATACCACTCCTGCCAAAATTGTGTGTCACTTACAAACAATATAAAAGCTGTTACAAAATGTGGCATCCATCCCCCAGCCTCATACTTTTTCTTTCTTTAATTTAAAATATATTCTGCTGCTAATGTCTTCCAGAAGCATACAAGACAACTCCACAGCAGCAGAAAAAAAACACCCTTTTGCTCTGCTTATTCATTTATTTTGTATTTCGACACATTTTCCCAGATGCCACTATCAGCTGAGATAGATGTGTTATTCCTACAATTAACAAGTGACAGTGTAAACACTCTGCAGTTTAATAAGCTGAAACAGCAACATGAATCAGAGACCTTCCCTTGCTCTCCTGCCTCTCCAAGCGTTTTCTTGTACCTCTAAACAAATATTTAAACTTGCTCAAATGGAAGATATTGTCAAAAAGGAAATCATTGTGGCTTTTATTCTCTCTCCATATCTACTAAGAACTATGGAAATATCCTAGGACCCATTAATGGAGAGAAAGCTGCATACTCCTTTCCATTTCATGAGAATTTGCTTGGTTTTTCCAGCCTCAAAACAGAAAAACAGATTTTGCTTACCAAAAATATGTGTATGTTGTTTAAAACATTTTTAGTGACTGTAGGAAAGCACATAATCCTCCCAGTTGATATATTAACATTCTTTCGCTAAGAGCAATGAGGTCAGGTGGCTGGAGTTTTCCAGAAGGCCACTATGTTAGCAAACAAATGCACTTCCGGGGACAGAAAGCTCCCAGGTCACACAGTAGATAGGCAGATGTGTTACAAGCTCATACATGGAGAGGATCCACAGTACTGCAAATTCAAAGCACAGAAGCTGAGCATGATGTGGTCGTCCCAAATGCAGCCTGCCTCTGTACTGCTGAGCTCTGAAGGATGCCAGCCAACCTCAGTGTTGACTTTGAGTTTGATCCTCCCAGTTCACTGAACAGATGCATCTGTTGACTGTCCAAGAGCAAATGCCCACCTGAGTCTGCCTGTAGGGTCAGGAAACAAAGCAACAAAGAGAGCCTTGTGGCTGGTGTCTACTACAGACCACCTGATCAAGAGGGACCTGTTGATGAAGCCTTCTTCCTCCAGCTGCAGGAGACATCATGATCCCAGGCTCTCATCCTGCCTGGGAGACTTCAACCACCTTGACATATGCTGGAAAAGCAGTAAAGTAAGCTGTAGGCAATCCAGAAGACTCCTAGAACGTATAACCTCCTGAGACAAGTAATAGATGGCCCCACCAAGGGGGGGATGCAGGGAGAACTGGGGAAACATTGCTCCTCCTGCTGCAAGTGAAGATCAGAGGTTTGCAACCACCTGAGAAACATGAACATCCATAAGTCTATGGGTCCCAGTGAGATGCATCCCAGAGTCCTGAGGTAATTGGCTGATGTAGTTGCCAAGTCACTCTCAAAGATATTTGAAAAGTTGTGGCAGTCAGGTGAAGTCCCAGTTGACTGGTAAAAAGTAGTGTCACACCCATTTTTAAGAAGGGTAGAAAGAACGACCCAGGGAACTACTGACCTGTTAGATTCACCTCTGTGCTGGGAAGGTCATGCAGCAGATCCTCCTGGAAGCTATGGTAAGGCACATACAAGAGAGGGAGGTGATATGAGACAACCAGCATAGCTTCACCAAGGGCAAATCCTGCCTGATCACCTTGTTGCTTTTCATGATGGTAAAACTGCAACAGTGGACATGGGAAGAGCCACTGCTGTTATCTATCTGGACTTCAGTAAGGACTTTGACAGTCCACCATAATATTATTCTCTCCAAATTGGGAAGACATGGATTTGATGGATGGACTATTCAATGGATGAGAACCTGGCTGCAAAATCATACCCAGAGAGTGACAGTCAGTGGCTCAATGTCCAGATGGAGATCAGCAATGAGTGCTCAGGGATCAGTGCTGAGACTGGTGCTCTTTAACATCTTCATCAACAACATGAACAGTGGAATAGAATGCTCCCTCAGCAAGTTTGTAGATGACACCAAGCTGTGTGGTACAGTCGACACACCCAAGGGACAGGATGCCATTCAGAGAGACCTAGACAGGCTGAGCAGACCTGACAGACCTGAGACAGGCCCAGGTGAACCTCACAAGGTTCAACAAATCCAAGTGCAAGGTCTTCCACCTGGGTCATGGCAATCTCCATTATCAGTACGAGCAGAAGGATATAAGGATAGAGCACAACCGTGTTGAAAACATCCTGGGGGTACTGGCAGATGGCAAGCCAGATGAGCCAGCAATGCTCCCTCACAGCCCAGAAAGCCAGCCGTATCCTTAGCTGCAATGAAAAAAGTGCGGCCAGCAGGGTGAATACAGGAGAGACATGGACCTGTTGGAGCACATCCAGAGGAGGGCCACAAAAATGATCCAAGAGATGGTACACCTCCTCTATAAGGACAGGCTGAGAACGCTGGGGCTGTTCAGCCTGAGGAAGAGAGGGCTCAAGAAGAGACATTCAAGGTCAGGCTGGATAGGGCTCTGAGCAACGTGATTGAGCTGCAGGTGTCCCTGTTCATTGCAGGGGAGTCAGACTAGATGATCTTTAAAGGGTCCCTTTATATATATAATCATGATTCCATGATTATATGAATTAGAATGTTGTATGAGGTACTTTTATTTCAGAGGCCAAAATCCTCATCTGGTATAACGCTGCTCTGGAATTAATTTACCATGTTGAAAAGAAAACACGTTGATGAGGATTATGGTATCTAAATTAGCGACTTTGCATGCTTTGATGTGAGATAAATGGGTATGTCTAAGGGAAAAGGAAGGACAGAGCTGGGACACACATTCAGCTGTTTCAGGCACAGAAAAGCCAGCCAGGATGTGCCATACCTGTGGTGTTGAAATGCACCCAGAGCCAGAGTCTTCCCTGGTTTTAGCCTTCCTCCACTGAAGCAGCTTCAAGACCTTTCCTCCAGACGTTCCCAACCCCGCCTGTCCTCTGCTGCCTCAGCCAATATTGTTTTTCAGCTCTGTTAAGCTCTGTTTAGGGAATTTTGCTCTTGTGGTTATGAACAGGGTGTTACGGTGTTGCTAATGATCCTGGCAGTAGTGCCTGGCAGTAGGGCTGAAGCAGTGGGATTTCATACAGTACAAACTTGACTGCCTCTTACCAGCTCTAAGGTTAGCTATTACTGAGGTTATTGAAGAGAAAGAAGGGCTACTGCAATAAGAAATTAGTGGTAGACAGAAGGCAAATTAGTAAAAAGGAATGACAGCAACACTCCTGGCACACCAACACCTTGATCTGACACAGGAATAAGGAAGTTTGAAGCTGGTTAGAAAATTTCCAGTATTACAATGCTGGCTATTACACATTCAGGATATCATGCTACTAACTCTCCACAAATGTTTCCTATGAAGAAACAAAATCTCCTGAGATAAATCTGGTTTACAGCAGAAAATCACTATTAAAAAAAAAACAACCAGAGACATCGGCATCACTTTCCTAATATGCACACAAAGTACTTGCTTGTTCCACCCTCCAAAATAAAACAGGGCAAGGTAGAGCTTACCATAAAAGGAAGTTTTCTCAATCCAGAGAATTTTAATTCTTTTCTTTGGCCAGTAAATTATTTTCTTTCTCTTCCTGACAAACTTCTCTTGAATTTAAAAAATGATTGTGAGGTACAGGAATGCATCCAGGTTTTCAGTGAAATTCAGCATACGTAATGTGACCTGAAATGTACCTGAAAAAGGAAATTAACAACAAAAAAATTTTCTGGAATAACTAAGATAGGTCAATGAGCTTTGAAGATTAAAAGCATATCGTAGTAGTTAATCATTTGCATCCTAATTTTGGAAATCTCTGTAGTCTTTAGAACTGTTAAAATAGAAAATCCAACAAACGGCAGACAGATACATGTATACATCTTTCTTGTCTTATCATGGCTTGGATTCATTCTGGGCAGGGATTACACTGATATGTGTAGTCATATATGTGTTTCAGGGGAAAGTAACTGAGCCAATTACTGCCAGCAGAATCTGCTGGTGACAACCACAAACACTGCTCACATTATGCTAATATTCCCTCATGCTTTCTTACCTGGTTTTGTTTCCCTTTTTTCCATGACTGTTTCCCCTTCCCTCTGTTGCACTGGCCAAAGACAAAATAAGCACTGAGCTTCTGACAGTCCTAGCCCTGGAGAAAAAATGTGATGTTCAGTGGTAATTGTTGAGAGGGGAAATCCAGGGTCATTAGAAGTCATTGTATATAGCTTCATAGTCACTTGCCATCTTGGGCATTCTTTAGTCC
>PPHD01007023.1:1316-23662 GCA_002909625.1 Bambusicola thoracicus
AATGGCCAAACTCTCTTTGGGAGCAGATTTAAGTCTCCACATATTTCACATCAATCAAGAAAAGTTCAAATAAGCAGAAATACAGCGAGTTTACATCCTCCAATTAGCAGAAAAACACTCTCGAAGAGATGAATGAGGCTTGTCTACAAACTTAAGTCATATTTAAATAAATGGAAAAATACTCATAGCTGAACTTTTGTTTTGTTTAGTATCTTCTGAGGTTCAAATCAAACTTTTCCCCATAGATACGCGTTTCAAAGCAGACAAGAAGTTCAATCATTTTAAATAATGACTAATGGTAGCCTTCGCTACCAATATGCATCTGCCAAAAGCTATCCATGAAATTAACAGACAGATGATCACCTCTTTACATGCTGCTGTTTTTCAAAATTTAGTTTTAGCTAGCTTTCAGACATTCTGCTCAACTATACGTATACTGCTTCCATGTACTACATGCTTTGAAAGTCTCATTGAAAAAAGATAAAGATCCATTCTCGATCATGGTCATTATGAACAGCATGTTTTCGGGTTTTGTTTTACAGCATGAAGGTCTTGTCTTTTCAGAAAATTTAGTCATTTCTCACTATGTGCTATACATTAGTTTAATTTAGATACCTATTTTTTTTTTTTTAACACAAAAAGTGATAGACAAAAAGCCTAGAAGAAAAGACTGAAGAGCTTGAGCACAGTTAGTGGAGTTTAATTGCAACTGAGTTAGTTTGATGGTGCATAAAGCTTGCTCATCTTCCTTTAGGTCAGATCCACAACCACAGCTTGACACAAACATACTAACAGCATGCAGAGTGGCCAGATCCAAGCAAGGTTGAAAGCCTCTGGTAAGTAAATTGTGCAGGCTGCATGAAGAAAACAAACTCCTTCCTTGAAGAGGACCAGAACAATTGGTTTGTAAGCCCTTCAAACAGAAGAGGAAAACTGAGGAAATCTCTACTCATATCCCAGGATTCTGCGTATTTCAAAACTCACAAATCATTCCATGAGACGTAACCTGGATGCTCTAGTGAGTTTATGAAGAAAACCTGGCTATGTAAACCATTTTAGACATAAGCTGTTCTACGTCTTAGAAGAGAGATTTATGAAATTTGCTCCAGTCCCCGACCAAATTTAATTCTGATATCTATGTTGTTCTTACTAACATTTACCATATGATTTAAAATGAATAGTTAACCATTTCTTTGTCAGTACTTTTCAATACCAAAAGCTGACAGGGCAGCATTGCAGATGTAGGCAAAGAAATTTACAAATAGGAATGAGAATTTTATATTCTGGGACGGGCTGCTGAAAGTTTGGATGGAAAAGAGGATGAATGAGATGTCTGATCTATGTTGTAGACTGAATGACGCTCTAGTAATGAAATGAGACTGATTATAAGGTACATCACTATTGTGTGTGCTTGTCTGTAGACACTAATAGGACAAGGGGGAATGGTTTTAAACTACAAAAGGAAAAATTCAGATTAGATGTCAGGGGACTGAGAGAGTGGGGAGGTGCTGGAACGGGTTGCCCAAAGAAGCTGTGGATGCCCTGTCCCTGGAGGTGTTTAAGGCTGGGCTGGATGGGGCCAGTTCTCTGAAGTTCAGATGGACTAGAGGAGGTAACATCTTGTAGAGAGTAAAAATAACATTGTCTAAAATGTTTTTCACATAGCTTCAATCTGTCCTGAGCAATTAGTCCCATAACTGCAATAACACTAAGACGCAATACTTTCACTGTAACTCTGCATGTCAGAGACAAAATTTTAAGAAAAACAGTTAAACAACAGCATATAAATATGCCTACTATGGACACTTTTGGGGGAAGACACTGCTGAAATTTAGTGTCTTCTATATTACTCAGAAGGCAGAATATAGTAAGTGATCAGTTTGCCGTGCAAACAATCTTTGAAAAACAGAGGTGGGCTGGGCTTGAGAAAACTTACAGTCCTACTGGAAATAAATTTATTTTACCCTTTGAAAGGCAGTCTGCTTATCCAACTACAGGAAATTGAAGTGATAGGGATCTCTAATTATTCCATTATACAATTAAATAAAAGTTATTAGAATTGCCTAAATACATATATACACACTTAATGTAGGACAGGAATGCTCAAATGCAATTTTATTGCTTATTCTGTTTGCTATTTTTAAGCTAAAAAGCAAATAGTAAAGTGCAAGCTTGAGTAGCTGTGATCGTTTTTCCTGACCACAAAAATTCGTAACAGGGTCAAAAAAGAAGGGTTAATCCATAGCTTAAAAAGCCTTAGTTGAGCCTTTATTACCATTTCACAGTAGGACAGACTAAACATAATAGCTAAAGATCTACATAAACCTCCTCAATCGGGCTGTAGGGAAGCTATTGTGTTTTACTCTATTCTGCTCTGCTTTATTCTGGTTTTTAATGTGTGTCTATTAGTGCTGCATTTCTATACCTCCCTCTAGTGGAAAGAGGAAGAGAAGGAGGCACACATGCCAGCAAAATGCACTTAATTTTACTAGGAACATTCTGTTCTTCAGTTATAATTAAGATGCTGCCAGGAACTTTCATTATGAACCCTGATTTTTCAAACATTTAAAACTCTGCCAGAAAAATAAATCTGACTTCAGCACATACTTTCAGCCAGAGTAGGTTTACTTATTCCAAGGGTGGACAAATCACGTATTCTGGACCGACTGCTCTGAGTTCAGACTTTTAAATACCTACTTAGATTTTTGTTTCCTATTTCTCCTGGCAAAACACTTCTGTACTTCACATAGGCACCTGGCAAAATGAATTGTTCACCTGGACAGATTATTTTAATTTTGAAGTAAAATATTTCGTTTTTATATTGATATAAAAGGGCTCTTGCATCCAAGTGGTATTTCCCTTCAACAGAATAATGAAACGTATTGTACTTCTAATTGTACTCCTCATTCAATCATTTTCACCACATTCAAGATTACTTTTCTTCAGCTCTATTGGTATTTCTGAGCTTTTAAACAAATAAAATAAACCACAATTCCAGTTCATCTCTGCAAGGAGAGAACTTCAAAGGTGACAGTCCTTTCAGGTTTTGTTTAGGAACCTTAGCAAAAGCATTAAATACAGAAACCATTGATGTTTAATAGCAAAATACACTTGAGAGATAAAAATCCTTTGACAACCAAAGCAACTCCACAGTTATGACATACTTCTTTTTTTAAACACACAGAGCGGTTAATTGTGCTGTAGGATTTTTTTGGAACTTTGTACTTCTGAAGGCAGCTTTAAAGTGCTTTGTCCCATTCATTTTAAATCCTACAGAATGGATAGTGCACATGCAATGACATCTGGAGCTGGTAAATGCATGTACCTGCTGGGAAAATGGCTATGCTTTAAAACCAACAGGGATGTAAGATGGATGTATGGCTTTTTCTGTTATTTCTTAGAAATCCCCTACATAAAGGCCAGAGCATAACCCTATTTAAGAAGGTACTCCTAGGAACAGGTGGAATTGTAGTCTCCCTCCAGACTTGAAAGATGAGACCTCAGATTCCACACTGGTAGACACTAAGGTACGCAGTCTCACCTGAGTGAATCCAAGTTTGATCCGTCTTTGTTTGAAAGTCTTGGCAAACTGCTCAAGCTCCTCAAGGTCACTGGGCTCCTCCAAGCTGGGAGTGTCTATTCGCTTTGGTGTTGACTGGCTCTGTGGAAGTGGCTGAATGGGGGTCGCTGCTATTGTGCGTGTTGGGGTTGCTGGCTATTAGGATAGAGAGCAAGGAAAACACGAAAATCAGACTTAAAGGAATAACCAGCAAAAAATACCTTAGAAAAAGTAAGAGAGGTTTCTGTGAGAAAGATCGATGACTTTGACATTTCCATCAATCTGAAAGTTCTTTAAATTTATCTACATTCTTCTCAAGAACAAGCAAACACAACTCAGAAAACTGTATTAATACGACAATCTTTTAAAGGCTCTGACAGAACCCATTAAAGAAACCTAAGATATGTTCAGTGCAGCAGATAACCAACAACTTCCATTTGCTACAGAAGCCACTCAAAGAAGGGCTGAACACTCCTACTTGATATATTTCTATTGGCTATAGACAGTTTGGTATTCATTCAATTTTAATCATTTTAAAACCGAATTTACTACTTGTATGAAGTGGCAGACTGTCATCAGCCCAAAAGTTTGAACACTCCTGTATAATCTTGGAACAGCAAGCACCTAAAAGGGCAGCACACAAAGCAAGTTTCCTCTCATGCCCTCTCTCGTGAATGACTCAACAATCTGAGTAAGGAAAAAGTACATCGCTCTCTAACCCTTCTGTTTATACTTCCAACAATAAGGGTGACGGCACTGATGGTATAAGAAATTAAGTAAAGGCAACCTGCAAACAAATAATTCCTTTTAGACCTTATTTTACTTCTGCATAAAAGGCAAATCTTCCAGAAAGTCAGCACAGGCTCACTCTTCCTGAATATCAACATACTAGATACAGCAGTAAGAATTTGTTAATATGCATAATATCAACAGGCGAACAAAATACATTAAAATATGGTACTGCACAGTTTAGGTTTTATGTGCAGCAAAAACACTGAAAACACGTTTTGGGTACAAACATCTAACTTCTCACATGCAATAGATAACCTGAGCTGCAGAGACAAATCTTTTACTCAAATTATATTCTGCTCAGCTGATTAGCTTTTATGTCCTACATCCAACTCTGAAACTACAGGTGCCTTCAGCACAATTCATTCTCAAGTCTATGCAACACCACAGTAGCTTGCAAAGATCCAGAAATGGCTGTTCTAAAATAAATGCTCCATACATAACTGAGTCTTTACATAGCTGTTGTTTTTCTCCTTGTTTAGCGCAGTAGTATTGTGCAATGCATAGCAGATGGTAGAGGAAGGTCAGACATCGATAATTCCATTACTTGAGAAATAATATGATCATGTATGATCTTTCTAGGATTGCAGATGTATGAGCCCCATTATTTTTATATTTACGCTAAACATAGTGAATAATTACTTCAATGCTTTTATTGACTTCATCTCCTTTATACAATTTACTTTCTCTTAGTGGCTTTGATACTTTTTTAAAATCCAAGTATAATCTTTAGTGAGGAGTCATGCTGCTAACCAAAGTATAAACTACAGAGGTGAGACAAATTTCATTTTCTGCACGGCACATGAAAAATGCTATAGGTGGTATAATAGAAAATGCAGTTTTCTAAGACTCTGTTAGACACAGGCATCTTATTACAGACTAAAAATTTCTTACACGTAACCAAGGCAGGAAGATACTGTATGATATTACACAGTATTTTAGAAACAGCATGCAATCATGTAACTAAACTGCACAGTAAAACACAGAGAGAAGCAAAATTAAATTTGCAGGCACGAGCAATCTTAGAATTGGTTTTCTTACTGTCTGAGAGCTTAATCATAGAGCTTTAATATTTTAACATATATCTAACAGAATATTTTAATGCATTTCTGACAATATCTTCACTTTCACAGAAGGTAACTAATAAGACTGGCAGTGACTTGACAATAACAGTGAAACAACTCAGCTAGAATAGAGACAGATAACCACTGCAATCTCTAAAAAAGACACTAGTCTGTAATCCTCTTTTTGAGCAGCCCACACCTTGCTCTTCTGAATTTCACAAATGTATAGATTTTCCAAGAAAACCTTACAAGAAATCAAATGCTCCTCTAGTCCCACTAAATCAAAATACTAAACACGAAAACTTTCAGCTAAAAATAAAAACTAAGTGTGTGGGGAAAAAAAATATATAACATATTCAAGTGGGAAGTTACAAAACTGAAGTTACAGGTGATTCTGCTCTATACTGAATTTATCCAGAATAACAAATTCAATACTATCACTATATTTATACCTGTAGTAGAGCTGTACTTGCTACTGTAACTGAAATACAAAGGGCTTACTCTCTTGCAATGATTCAAATCCCCCCCAGAAACTCCTATAAGGCTGACCTGCGAGGCAAGGGTGATGCTTGGCTGAGACTGCAGGAGGTTGGCTTGGCTTTGCTGAGGTAGTTGCGTTAAGAGATTCTGCGCTTGCAGGAGACCTGGAAAGAGAAATGGGCAGTTTGGGTTTACCTACAGAACAATGACTACAACATGGAATGAGATGAAACAAGGATCTTGCCAAATAATCAAAGTTACAAGAAATCTGAGATGTAAGCCATTATTTTATCCCTGCAGAGATAACTCCAGACTTTGGCCTTTACAGGCCAAAATCTCCTTGTATTTTTCTGAATTACACATGCTGACATAAAGGTGAAACAAAGAAATCTGCACTACTCTCCTCTGTAGAAACAATTGCAGTGACTGAGGTTCTCCATTTTTTGTGTGCAGGAAGCATTTATTGCCCATTTCAGCTTAAAGACATCACAGGTAAACTTCTTGTAACCAATAGCTGATTGAGAGACAAGGAGCCATGTAAAAGTAAAAAGGGTTGAACAATAATCAAACACATCAAATGGGCTCCTTGACAATCTTTCTCTCCATGCTCCCCCATGCCAACCGCCTAACAAGAAGGCAACTTTCTCTGGCAAACTTAAGCAAATTACAGCAGAAGACAAAACAATCCCAGGTGACAACTTTCTCAAGGCCCAAATATAGAAGGAATCTTTTGCAAAAATAACAAGATGCTGAACATTGTTTACATTGAACAAATAGGATAAGCATTACACAGAATATATGAAGCCTCCCACTATTATGAAATGAAAACACTGAAGAACAATTGAGATTGATGCAACCAATGTACACAATACGCCGTCACTCTAAAAATAAATTCTCTTACAGTCCACTACCTGTATGGCCTATCAAATATTTGCAGAAATTGAGAAATACCCTTGCATCAACGTAATTTAACCAGAAGTTATCTGAAATACTCTGCATTACTAACTCTAAAATATATTTTTAAAGAGTAAGAAACTAGACAAAGATAGATCTACAGTTAATTAGTTCCCTTGATCTTGCTGTGAATAATGCTACTGATATCCTGTGTAACTCCTGACTATGCCTATTAACTTTCCCTATGATTTTATACTCTGACTAATTAAATCTACATTTAGCAAGCATTTTCAATACATAAAGGTCCTAAAAATCAGGAGGTAAAGGAGAGGTGAGACAGCAACAGCAGACAGATGCTAGTGACCACTCGGAGGACAGAACACCAAGTAGAACATTGAGTTTGATATATCTGTACAGGCTCATTAGCTGGCAGGGCACACCACTCACAACCAGCTATCTTTTAGCAGAATACAAACGAGGAACACATGAACTAGGACGTGATAAATACTGAGTGGGAAACTAGATGTTTGAGAGGGTAAGGCCACAGGGGATGCAAAAACTATCCTGGGATATCTAGGTAGACAGGAGAAAATGCATCTTTAGCGAGGGACCCTAAAATACAGAAGAACTGTCTTCTGACATTCATTTTAACGTAATAAAAATCGTAAGAGAATTTTCCTTATACTAAATAATAGCACAGCATAGACAACTTTGCAAATTTGCTTTTACAAATTGCGTAACGAATGTCTTGGCTGCAGTTCTGAAAAATCACAGTGAGGGAATGGGTCAGTTTGAGAAATTCCAAGACTGCTAACTACTAATATATATACAATGCTTATTCCAAGGCAAATATTTGTCTACTTGAAATATTATTTCAGCTACTTGAATCTAATTACTAATTAGAGAACAGTCACCTCTAACTGAAGAACTTTTGCCTTCAACTGACAATTTGAAACAGAAAGGGCCAAGGCATCACAGTGATGCTATAAAGTGGCTGACCAATGAGACAAAAAAAGGCATCTGACAGCGACCGCATGTGATCTCTAATCTACCTGCTAACACCACTAATCACACCTTACTGACTCATGACTGTAATCTGAGAAATTAGGATTGCCATTTTGTGATGCTTTGTCCTGAAGGTCATGTCAAGCCAATCTGTGTGCTCTTGCAGCTAGGAAAGCAAATGGTATCCTGGGCTCCATCAGAAGAGGGGTGACCAGAAAGGACAGGGAGGCGATTGCTCCTCTCTACTCTGCCCTTGTGACGCACCATCTGGAATACTGTGTCCAGGTCTGTAGCCCCCAGTACAAGAAAGACAGAGAGCTGTTGGAGAGAGTCCAGAGGAGGGCCACAGAGATGATCAGAAGGCTGAAGTGCCTCCCCTATGAAGACAGGCTAAGGGAGCTGGATTTGTTCAGCCTGGAGAAAAGAAGGCTGCAGGGTGACCACATTGCAGCCTTTCAGTACCTAAAGGGCGCCTATAAACAGGAGAGGAATCAACTCTTTAAAAGGGTAGATAACAGCAGGACAAGGGGAAATGGTTTTAAGTTGAAGGAAGTTTTAGGTTGGATGTTAAGGGGAAGTTCTTTACTACGAGAGTGGTGAGGTGCTGGAATGGGCTGCCCAGAGAGGTTGCGGACGCTCCATCCCCCTAATTGTTC
This sequence comes from Bambusicola thoracicus, assembly GCA_002909625.1. Lineage (NCBI taxonomy): Eukaryota > Metazoa > Chordata > Aves > Galliformes > Phasianidae > Bambusicola > Bambusicola thoracicus. The sequence goes on from PPHD01007023.1 coordinate 9,764, forward strand.
AAGACCAGATTGGATGGGGCCCTGGGCAGCCTGGTCTAATATTAAATGTGGAGGTTGGTGGCCCTACCTGTGGCACGGGGGTTGAAGATTCATGATCCTTGAGGTCCCTTCCAACCCAGGCCATCCTGTGATACCAGGTGGCTCTGTGAGTGAATGCCCTCAAAGAAATCCCACAGGATATTTTTCTGGCAATAACACTTTTGTTAAAGAGGACGCAATGACTATGCCTTTCCTCATTTTATTCTTGCTCATATATTCTGAAGTAATTATCACTGAAGGACAGAATAAAATATCCTGAACATGTTTCACATGCATAGTTTTTATGTCATTTTACCCTACTTAAATACTGATGCTAAGTTCCCCAGGCAGAAACTGGACAAAGAAAAAGTTAAACCTCCAGATGACCAGAGTAATAACTAGGAATGAGAGAAAGCAGTTGAACTGTTTTGGTAAAGTATGAATCTCTCTCATTGACTTTTCAAACAGTTGTCATGTATACTTCAGCCTCTTATTAAGTTCCCCATGTGGGCAGCTGCAGTTTAGCTCTTTTCAGACAAGACTTGTACTAGTTTAAGCTTCGCTCTAGTTTTTTTTCCCCAAGACTACTACTCCCCATGCTTTGGTCCAAGAAAACTTCAGAAACAGTACAGAGCCCTTAGCATAGCCTTTAAAAGCAGTCTAAGTCCAAAATGGCACATTTGAGGTAACTGCAGTAGCACTGGTGTTTCAGACTTGTTTGCTTCCTTGTGGACTGTTACTGGTGTTAATGCTGTTTATTGACTTCATTACTAAAATGGACAATAGGGCAGAACATACTCCCAGCATGTTTGTGGACAACATCAAGTAGGAGAGCAGTCAACTGACTAGAAGCTAGGGTCCAGGCTGGATGGACAAATGGAAACCTCATGAGGATCAACGGAAGAAAATACAAAGTCCTGGATATGAGCTAGAATAACCCTGTACAGCAATACAGGCTGTGCACTTACAGTCCAGAGAACAGTTTTGCAGAAAAACAGCTGGGGAGCTAACAAATTGAATACAAGTCAGCTCTACGCCCTTTTAACAATCACATCTTAGGCTGTATTAATTAGTAAGAGCACAGTCAGTAGGTAGGACACTGATTCTACTTAAGTAAGAGTGTATCAAAAACATCATGTCCAGCCTGCAATGGGCTGCCCAGCACATCTCCAGTACAAGACACAATGACATCCCAGACTTCATACATTCAAGGCCTATCAAAATGGCTAACAAGTCTAACAGTCACACAAGGAATGCACCATAGACCTGTTTTGCTCAGCTACTGCTGTCTTCAAGGATAGAAATGGCCTCTTCTTGAGGGTGTGCGTAGTAGTAAGCAGCAACAGATAGAAGCAAGAACATGGAAAACTCCAACTAGATATAAAGAAATAGAGTTGTTTTTCTAGGCAGTTTTGCGTGAGTGGGCTTTTTTTTTGTTATGCTTCTTTAAATTGAGAGAAGTGCCTGAAGAATCTCTAGCCTTGAAGATGTTAAAGACCAGCCATCGAGCACCATTACTGTTAATGGGACAGACTGATAAGAACACTTCACAATCTCTATAGGTCCCTTTCGACCTATGTGATTTTATTTTTTTTTAATCCGTAAGAAATACTGTACTTGCATATCTAACTTTACAGAGGTAGAACCCAGTATAGAGGGTCAGAAATAGTAAGAGTCCAGCAGTTTTACTGCACTAATAATGGAAAATAAATCACTTATATGAAACTGATTGTATGGATAATTGTATGGGTGTAGAGAAGGTTACATGCATGAAAAGTCTGCTGTTTTAGAGGGATCTAATTGTGTTTTAAATACTTAAAATAAAGGCAGCTACAATCACCCTGAACTTTTCCTCTACTGTCTACAAGTAATGTGAATAACAGCTCAAGCCAAAGACTTTCTGCCAACCAACAGTCCCCTAAGGACTGATCTGAAGTTTAGTTGCTATTGTCTAAAACTAAGCAAACATTGAAGTGCAAATTTTTTCAGCATAATTTTAAAAGAGCTGGCCCAGAATCATGATACATAATTTATCTCTCAGCTCCCTAAAAGAGTGAATTCTTTCACTGATGAAAAACTTGACTGCTTTTTCTCTGCCAAAGCTGTTCATTTTCTCACAGATGTACCCTGGAAGTCGGCATAGAAAGCAAAACGTTAAATGATCATAATCTGATTAGATGGGGAAAAAAAAGCAAAAAGAGGTATGAGACTACACATTACATACGGTGTTATTTGATCAACTTCACTGATCACTCTTAATGCAAAGAAACTCCTGGTCACTTCGGTGTAACTCATTTTATCTAATCCAGATCTTCTAAAGTGGGGACTCAGAGCTGGAATCATACTGCGAATCAACACAGCACAGAAAGTACTCATCTACAGATTCCTACAAATATGTTGCACAGATATTATACCACAACATGCTGCTGCACCTTTGGCAGTATCCAGCTAACTTTTAGGATCAGTTCAAGAACGTGGATGCATACATGATGAAGCTGGTAAACTGCAGTTTTGAAGAAATATCACTTCAATGATCTATGTAAAGGTGCTGGCACCCAACTACTATGAAAATCTACATTTTTACCTACTAATGCTATCTGGATTATTAGCTCTGAAGACTTGATTTCAAAGCAGGTAGTAAATATTAAGGACTTAATTCATATCTTGGTAATGAATACTTGTAGCCTGGGGGGGAAATCACCCTTTGAATCATTTCTCTCAAGTTACTCCTGATTCCAATTTAAGCTTTTCTCTCTTGTTTAGGGAATGAATATGAGTCAGTCATATTTTATTCAACTGTTGTGCCACCAAATATACTGTCATTAAGATGCTCTTGAGAATGAAGAGCTGGATCTCCTTATCTGCATGTTGATGGCACCAAAGCACTCGCACCTGGTTCACAGAGCACATCAGTAACAAAATAATGAGGGATCCTGCAAGCGCACTGCAGGTACACAGCCTCAGAAGAGACAAACACTTGCCTGTTACAAATTTGATGTATCTAAGAAGAAACAGAGGTGGTTTTTCTTTCTTTTTTTTTTTTATTCCAAAACACAACTAGAAAGTATCTGAGGATAGGAATGAATTTGGCCTGCTGCCACCAAACCAGGTATTTTTACAATAAGAAAGGAAATCAAACGAGGTCTGTAATTATAAACAGCAATAACCTGAGAATAGGTAGGCTCAGATTCAATGTTTAAAGCTAAACAGGAACTTTTCTTTCACATTTACTTTTCTGGAGACTTTCCTTACATGTATCTCATGTTTCTAAACCAGTTCTCTCCTCGACAATGATAGCCTTTCCACACATCTTATCTTCTGCATGCAGGATGAATGTAAAAGAAACGCAGCACCATTTCCCCTCTCCATTCAGATTTTTACTAATATAACTTTCACTGGCAGTATCTTCCAAGTAGAGAGGCAAACGGTCATTCAAGTGCAATATTCTTGAAAAGCAGCTACCATTACAGTAAAGGACACAGAACTGGTGATTCTAGAGACAAATCTATTACTTCACAGAATACAAGATACACAAGATATAAAGAATACTAGGTACTACGTTCCTGCCTGTAATTTTAACAAAATATGGAGATAATAATTGTTCCGAATAAGAAATTATTCCAAATTTCTACTTCCACTTAGTCTTCTACTTACCTGCTGAGGCTTAAAACAGTTCCTTTGGGTACGGTGCTATCTATTATAAGCTATGAGAAATAAAACTTTACTATTTTTTTTATATATATAAGCTCCTGTATAACTAGAAATCACGTGTAAAAATTGCACTACAAGACAGAGCGGCGGACTAAAGAAAGAAACACTTTTCCTAAAAACACTAAGTTTTTCCACAAGTGTTTTTAGGAAACACTTCTTTACAGAAAGGGTGGTTAAGCACTGGTATAGGCTCCCCAAGGAGGTGGTTGAGTCACCATCCCTGGATGTGTTTAAGAGCCGTTTGGATGTGGTGCTTGGAGATATGATTTAGCAGAGGGTTGTTAGAGTTAGGGCACTATGGTTAGGCTGCGGTTGGACTTGATGATCTTTGAGGTCCTTTCCAACCTGAGTAATTCTATGATTCTAAGAATTTCACGTCTGCTACTGTGATCTATGCATTGAAGAAAGCAGAATGACAAACTGATTTTTTAATTAACATTCGGTTTTTGAATTTTCTGAAAAATTTTGCAAGTTAACCCTTAAGAGCATTTAAGCCACCAAATTGAGCTCCTTCCAAGAACGTATATAAGGTTACTGATGACTGGGTCACTCTGCCTCCACCATCTCATCAAGCAGGAGATGCTTCTCTCTACCTAATCTTCACATGTCTTCTATGACACTGCTTAGTGACGTTACTCTTCATCCCTCAATACTCATGTACTGAAAATGTTTCTCATGCACATAACTATGCGACATGTACAAAACATGCAGTGTAGTGTATAAAGCAACAGATTTCTTCCAGAGTAGATAATCTATAAATATGAACTTGTATTTTAGTTACTAAGTGGAGGCAAACATATAAAGATGCACACAGTACCTATAAGGCATCCAAAAAAGTTGAATGTCTTACAGAAACATCTATGTTAGTTTCTCCAAAACATTTTCTACTTTATGAAGTTGACTAATGGAGCAATAGGACAAGAACAAAATAGTGAAGTCTGCTCAACAGAAATGATAAAATAAAAATACATATTTTCTCCATCTTTCTTATAAATGATAACATACTGTTTGAGACTGTCTAACAATAACTATGAAATACTGCAGAATGTCATACCTAGAAAGTGAGATAAGGACTATTATGACATACATCTTGCTTCATCATTGAGTGCTCATGAAGAAAATTAGATCCATTCAAGCATTTCAGTTTGGAAAGCTGTCACACACCAGAGGCTGATGGTCAGAATACAGAACATGAATCTTCCTATATTTTTGAACTATTCAGTTGTCCAGGCTGCACATTACCAGTAAAACATGGTGTTTCTACACACACTGCGTCAGTGATGACAGCAATATGCAGGTCTCAACTGCAGTAAAGAAATCACTTTCAGAGCAGTTCCCTGCAGAATAAACTGTGAAAACATCTTCTGGTAGCTATTCTACTTCAGAAGATTTAAAACAAAAACCTTCCCTTCAATTCTATAATACAAAACTCATGTTGAGAGATGAATGAAATATGCTTCTGATAGTTCCACCACCCTTTGAGAAGCATCTTCAGAAGTATTTTAGAAAACCCAGGAGAAATACTCCGAAAACTGTAGGCAGATATGAATAATGATTGCTAAATTTTTCAAAGCAATGTGTTTTTTTTTTGCTTGTTATTTCTGTAAAGTAGTATTTTAAAGTTTAAACAACCATGAAGATTCTTGAACAAAACTTCGGTGAAGTTTGATGTCTTCTAAAAACCGTATGTAAGGCTTTTAAATTCTGTCTCATTTCAGGAAAGTAGTGTAACACTAAATGCCTCACCTCACTTAGCTGTTTTCTACCACTGCTGACATAAAAAGTCTCTTAAATCAAGTACTGTTAGAAGAAGTTAATTTTTTGTTAATTCTGACTAATCCTTTATTCAAATGTTAGTGCATTCAGCTTCAGCATAAGGGAAAGCCAGTTCTCCAGTCAGACTACATAAAAAGAAATGATGTGCACGCACACACACAAAAAATCCCCAACAACTTGAAAGAGACGAGAGAAAATAAGGTGCAAAGAGCTGCTTTACAGGACAGTCGGGCTCTGGAAGACTCTTCAGCCATGAAGGATATGCAATCTGAACAAGAACCTTTGGATTCCAGGACCTGAACAACTAAAGGTTCATGTAGAAAATAAGGGAAGAAAAGACCGTTTGATTGTATCAGCATTGGAGTCTATCAACTGTGGCCAAATACAGCTGTCTGGGGGCATCAACAAAGAGTGCAATCAGTACTGTAATGTATTGCAACATTAGTTCTTAAAGTGAAGATCCTATGCAATACCTTAACTAGTATGGCACTACTTTCTACCACTACCGTGATTTGGCTTTAAAACGCAAGCCATATCACATCTCCAGGCTTCTACCTCTTAGGATTCTGCCTATGACTTCTGAAGTCTTCCCAATAGACTTCCTTAGAATCAGAGAATCCATGGAATCATAGAATTCAATAGACTTGCAGCTTGGGTTGGAAGGGATCTCAAAGATCATCTAGCTTCACCTACCTTGCTGCATTCAGGGCTGCCACCCACTAAATCAGGCACTAGATCAGTTTGCCTTGGGCCCCATCCAACCTGGCCTTGAACAATCTCCAGGGAGAATTCCAACATCCACAGCTTCTCTGGGCATCCTGTGCCAATGCCTCACTGCTCTCTAAGCAAAAACTTCTCCTGTCATCTGATCTAAATCTCCAATCTTATAGTTTAAAACCGTTTCCCCTTGTCTTATCACTGTCTACCAGTGTAAAAACTTGATATCGCTCCTTCCTTCTTGAGAACCCACCCAGAAATTCCTGATGCAGTATTTCCTAAGAGTCCTTGTAGCTAAACATCCGCATAATGTAATCTCTGGATTGTTTCTCCTTGAGAAGTCAGCTACACAAACTTTGATGAGGCTGAGATCTAATACCTAGAAAGGGCCACCCTATTAGATAGGAATCCTAATTGCAATACTGTTACTTTTCCCAGGGAATATCAACAGATAATGAAGGTGTATAAACCTCCCTGGTTCCACTTCTTTCTCAAGAAAGCTATGTGTGATTTTCTTTTCTGGCAAGGAGCACTTACCCTGCTGCCCCTGCGGTGTTTGTGAGATGATGAACTGTGCTGGCTGCAAGTTGGTTGTTGGATGCACCAACACAAACTGTTGCAGGTTGAGATTCTGCTGCTGAAGCTGCTGCAAGTGCTGCAAATCCTTAAGGAAACAGGGGAAGGGAAAAAAAAAAAAAAAAGGAGGAAAAAAAGAAAAAGGAAAAAGAGCTGTTGTTACACATTTATGTCAGCCATGATTCCTAATTAAAGTATATGTTAAATACAGCAGTCCTGCTACTAAAATACCTTTTAGACTGGTACTGTGAATTTCACTGTCCTACAAAAAAAACCCACAAAACCAACAAAAACTGCTTGCAAAATAACACAGCAAAATATTTCTAACATTGTTCTGCTTTAATTAAAAAGAAAAAAAATCAGTTCCCCTCCCACTCAACCAAAATGTCTAAGTTTTCCAATACTTGTCAGCACTTGCATTTTTCAGACTTATGTTTAAGGATGCAACTTCTGCTACAACATTCATTGTTAACAAATCCAGCACATTTTCGCAAGGAGCTACAAGGGCTGCTCTGAAGGTAATGCCTCCTATTTTATTATGTTGGCCCACAATGTCAGAGGCAGATGGTGGTGGTATAGCAGTAGAGGCTGAACCCTCCCACCAATATCCCACTACATGTTGTTGCCGTGTGATAGATAGCAGCAGAGGGGCAGTCTGACATGGGAATATGTATGAAGCAAAGGGGTGTCGCTGAACTCCTCTATGTGGAAAAATGGCACCCACTGACATTCAATGATGCTTGTTGAATGTTTATGGAGACCAAACAGTGGATGTGAGCACAGTGAGGCGGTGGGTGGTCCTTCAGTAGCGGTGACAGAGACAGTGTGTCACCTCCACTGGTGCAGATTTTTATGAGCATGGCGTACAGGCTCTTGTTTAGCACAGGCAAAAATGCAAAGCTAATGGTGGTGACTGTTGCAAATAGTGTTTTGTCGCTGAGAACTTGCCCTATCGAATAGTGTTACCGTGCTCTTTGCATCTGTTACATTTTCTGTGGAAATAAATAGGAGGCATTGCTTTCAGAGCAGCCTATGTATTTTTGTTTATAACAATAATCTGCAAGTACCATTTCAATTAGTAATAGGAAAGCAAAAATTATACAGATTTCTTGCTTGCACTCTAGTTGTTAGGTCAAACTCTGGGAATGAGATAACCCAAATAGTAAACAAATACATTTGATTAGTTTTCAATCAAATTACAGTAAGTGTAGTAGATACAGCTACCCAAACACTGCACTATTGCAGAACTCTACTTTTATGTATTTAAACCATTCAGAACTGTTGATTTTTTTTATAACTAATTGGTTTTAACATAAATGCTGATCTCTGAGAAACTGAATCATCAAGAAAAATGGTTCAACTTGTTGTTTAGCTGGAGAATAAAAAGGCGAACTACAGAATAAAAATCACACCAAAGTAGCCTTTTAAAACTTCTTCAGAGAAGGAGATAACAAGAGTAACTGAAATTTGAAAGCTGAGGCACAGTGTAAAGTTAGCTAACAGAACAGCAGTAATCTGCATAAATTATCCATACACACACGCAGAATTTTTCCCAGAAGAAGCTATTTCAAGGAGCGTCCTGCTTGCCAAGCAGGTAGATTGAAGTCAGAATTATCTCCTATATTTACAAGTTCCAATTAAAATCAAAAAGCCACCCAAAACTTTCTTTCAGGTAAGTTGCTTAGAGACTCAAGTATCTCCTTGCTGACAGAAAGCCTCAGCCAGGTCTACCCGTGTCCAAAGGCTAACAGCACCAGGCCACTCCTAAACCAGCACTCAGTACGACCGCATGAATGGAGCTGCTCATGTTAACATACCTCTAAGTGTAAGCGAAATGAAAGTGAGTCAGACTAACAAAGACCTGCTTCTTAAGGCTTGTAAACTAACTACCATGCATTTTTGACTGATGAAGGTTACCAAGCACTCTCACAAGCTGCTCTGCCAGCAGATGTGAAAGGTCATTAACTGCTAAGCAGCAGAGACAGTGCTGAAAAGTCAAGACAGAGTCATGGATAACTTCTTATAACAAACAAAACAACCATTTGCAATATATATCTGTCTGGGTCCTTATGTTATTTTTAAGATGTTAAACTAAGACTTAAAAGCTTCAACAATCTTCTAAGGAGGTGGGATGGGAGTGTCAGGAAGGCAGTTTAGGGAGTTAAAGAATCCACTGACTCATGAGACCACAAAACACGCATTACAAGAAAATGACTACTTAACCTGCATTTATAAAGGCATTGGCCATCAGGCACTTGAGGCAACTTCATCAAGTTAAGTCAAAAGCATGCAGAATCATAACATGGCAGACAGACACCAGATGGCATTGACCAAACAACGGAAAGTTTTATTTTAGAAGAACATAGCAAAATAACAAAAAAGGCCCCACAGCACAGAGGGTTTTTGAAGTTGATAGTACTGTTTGCTTTTGGAAAATTTGGTAAGTACTGCAACCATTCCTACAGAACCGGGGCTAATTTCCTTCCTTAAAAGATAGGCTTCTTCCTTTTTTTCCCAGGAATGTTCCAAGTTTCTTCTGGCTTCACGTTGAAGTTATATTGGCTAAAAATGTTGTCAAAATCTCCTACTTCTTGAGCCCAATGCGACACAAACCTCCACTCATTAATTGATACTCATTACTCTGCTGGTTACCTTTGCAGACTGAGCACACCCTCCAGAATAGTGGGTCTCACACAGAACTGGATGCAAGGACTAAATGCAGAGGAAGAAACAGAATGAGTAGGGTAAGGTGACTGTAACTGAGAACCTTGGGTGGAAAAAAAGAGAAATGAAGAGAGACTAAAAGATGAAAACAACAACAAAAGAAGTATAAATCCAAAAAGCAGAGTTTAGAAAAAAGTTTTGAGGAAAAAAGTATGGACAGAGATTGTGGGCCTCCTCCTCTTAAGCAAGCTAATTAGAAATTCCCAAATGACACAGTATATCTCAAATGATTTGAAAAACCACCACAAGAGAAAGAAATACGTACAAAAAAACAACAAACCAAGAGTACTAAAAGCCAGGACGAGGTATATGGTAGCACAGGCATGTCCAGCCTATGGGCCCACATGCAGCCCAGCACAGCCCGCAATGTGACCCAACCCCCTGCTACACCAGGCCCTCATGGCAGTGGCTCTTCCCACTGAGCAGCCCAGCTGGGCCCTCAGCACCAGGAGAACATCAGTATGCTGCTAACACCAACCAGGCTGAAACCAGGGCACAGCATGGTGCCAGCTCAAGTGATGGCAAATAATGTTATGCATTTTGATCCACTGGCTAAACACAGTCCTGTGAACGGAGAAGAATATGCAGCCATGCTTTCTGTGTTGATATAGAAATTCGAGAGTAGGTCACATTCCACTATTTTTTTGGCTTTGTCCTCTTTCTTGTATGTTTTAATAAAAACCATCAAAAATCAAAATAAGTTTTGTGATTTATATACATTGACTATACTGTATTTTACGATGGCTGCTCCAGAAGTAATGCCTCCTATTTTATTATGCTGGCCCACAACATCAGAGGCAGATGCTGGTGTGCTACGGCAGCAGAGGTTGAGCCTTCCCACGTTTTTGCTGTGTGACAGATGGCTAAAGATGGGTATTCTGACAAAGCGGTGTCTGACATGGAAGTGCCTAAGAAGCAAAGGTGTGGAACTGAATTCCTCCATGCAGAAAAAATGGCACCCAATCACATTCATCAATGCTTACTGAATGGCCGTAGAGACCAAACAGCGGATGTCAGCACAGTGAAGTGGTGAGAGATGCACCCCAGCAGTGACAATAGTGACAGTGAGTCACCTCCACTGGTACAGATTTTATTTTTATTTATTTATTTTTACAAGTGCAGCATGCAGGCTCCTGTTCAACACCGGCAAAAAATGCAGAGCTAATGGTGGTGACTATGTGGAAAAACAGAGTTTTGTCATTAAGAACTTGGTCAAACAGTGTTACTGTGCTCTTTGTATCTGCTGTCATTTTCATGGAAATAAGTAAGAGGCATTACTTTCAGAGCAATATACATATATGCAGGCCAAGACAATTCCTCTTCATGCAATGCGGCCCAGGTAAGCTAAAAGGTTGGACAACCATACGGCAGTATATTTGTAAGATCAAACAGAAGAAGAACTTTTTCTTTAAGGGTACCCAGTTAAACCATAGCAGCTCTTACTGTCAGACTCTTACACTTTAATATGAGAAAACTTTTTAAATTAAGGTGTCAAGAGAACTGGCATAAGTAATCTTTTTCTCTACAACTGTTTAGGTAAATGGTATCTTGACTGAGTCTTGTTTAAATGTAGAAATATAATTACGTAACTTAGAATAGAAACAACACCTCTAGGGCTATTCACTCAAATAGCCCTACCAATCCTTCAAACTCCTTCAGAAAGATTTATTATTTTCTTGTAGCACTACAAAAAAGTCTCCTGACATCAACCATGTGAACAACCTCTGACACAGTTTTCCTAGGCTATTCCTTGTTTTCCAAATCATAATCTGTATACTTCCACAAGTATGTAGAAAGAGAGGGACGGACTTTTGAGGAAACAAATTTTCTGGTGTTTCCTATGAAGTTAGAAAGATCAAAGCATTCCAATTCCTATCTCTGCCAAGAAGAGTGGAACATTTTGATATGAGGATTTATTTTTTTTTTAATCCAAAGGTCTAAATTCAATACCATTATCTCAAGTAAGAACTTCACCACAAACTTAACTATCTCTGCCATTTTGAAGTTTACATCATATAAATACTGACGATGGATTCTGAAAACAAGCAAAGAAGTTTCCAATGAATTTAAAACTTGGTACAATTGCTTAGTGACAATTTAGCATCAGCTCACAGCAGCAGTACTGACATCTTACCAGATTTCTGCAGCAGATACCTTACATTAACCGCAGTGCACATTAAAGAAGTCATGCTTGTACAATTAGCTAATTAAAATAAATATGGTAATCCCCCGGCTGCAGAGACCTGCCAGTTAATCAATTATTCAAAAGCCATCAAAAAATAAACACTCAGCTATTTGTGTAATCAGCTATGTGTTTACAATAGCAACACAAAGCTGAGCACCGCTCACAGAAAGGTGTTGAGATGGGTCAAAAAGCAAAGTGTTATCCAACTACAAACCTAGACTGTGGAAGGTTCCCACAAAACATCACAAATTATGTCCAACAGTTGCAAAATTACACCCTGCACTTTTATGATAAGAGGAAGCAAAATGATCAACCAAGCTATGCATAAACTGAAACAAACTATCCTGAAATGAATAAACCTAATGTTTAAGAAATTAGGAATCTCTCAGTATGTAAGTGAAACTTTAATTTGTTCCACTTGCACTACAAACACCCTTTATATGGTGACAACTGCATGATCATTTGCTATCTGTTTCAAGAGAACCTTTAGCTCATTCAAGCGCACAAAATCAGATCTTCTGACGCGAGTTGTCTATTTAAAGGCATATGCGTGACTGTTCCAACTCTACTCAAATCTTTCTCTGAAGACTTTTAAATTCTGGAGAAAAAAACCACAGTGCTGAACTAGTAATTGTAAATGTTTCACATATTTCCACAGCATCTCAACACAGTGGAAGAATAGGATAGCAACATCTTGCACATGCACAAAACCGCCTCTAGAAGTATCAACCACGTTGCTGGCATATTTGCGACAAGTGTAAAGCCAGAAATGTCAAGGCACAGATTTGATAGGAAGTTTTAACACTGGTTCAGTAAAGCAGACCTCACTATCTTAGGCTGCACAGGTGGAGAACAAGAGGCACAACTGTGGATTGTTTCAGTTTAGGTTAAAAGACTTGCGTAATAATCAGATAGGAACTCTAACAGATGCACAGATTGCAGCTGGATGTTGAACATCAACCTCCTCTTCCATTCCTTCATTGCCTACATACAAATACTTAATAGAACAGAGATGGTCTTGGATATTAAAAGTTTCCTTGAATGTTACATTTCTGAGTCACCTCCAAATCATGATACTGACTTGGAATCCTTTGCTAAATGCAGTCATTTGTTCATGTGACTCAAGTGTCACAGTGCACCAAGAGGCTTAGTGGACATCATCAGTACTGACTTTTGAATTTGGGCTTTTGGTTTGGCACCACAGAGGCCTCTAAAAGGACAGCCACAAAGGTCAGAACTTTCAGAACAGCATCACAAAGCCCGTCCACTTCAGCCAATGCAAAACTGATGACAGAACCAGGCTCTCACCTCACTGGTAGACTACTACAATAATGGAATTGCACATTTCAACAGCGGACTTCACAAATAATTGTGACATTTCCAATGTTTTGCTTAATCATCTCTCATCTTCACTTCTTAGACACTTCATCCCAGTTGAATACAAGTGAAAATATTCTGAATAGGAAGCATCAGTCAGTCTTAAAAGGCTGCTCACTGTAAGAAGTAACCTTGGAGATTACATACCCAACATAGTTTGCACCACTAAACCAATCAAACTGCAGTATTACATACCAAGAACCTTAGTCTATGAAGAGATGGACTCCAATGCTGACAACACAATTGCCTACAGGTAGTACTCACGATGTCTGTGATCTACACTTGGTTACCCTTGTCTAGAAGTCCACAGAGCTTCAATACCACACATGCTAAGTTTTGAGTCCCTGGTGCTGCATTCTCAAAACTAAATTAAGGCAATACTGAAAGATCAAAGTAAGCAAGATTTCCTTGGCAAGCAGTTCTTCAGAGTAAAGAATTAACAGGTTGTTAGCAGCAGTCCATAAAATTGGACAGATTCCAATACTGGACTCATTCTGGCAAGATTTTCTCAGGAAAAACAGGAGTGCCAATTCTTTGTCACTGTACTCTCAACATTAAGCACCAGTCAAAATAGCAAACAAACCTGTCAAGTTGCCTTTATTCAGCTCTCTCATTTTGTTGTTTGGACCCAAGCAACATCTTTTGTGATACTGTGGGCATTCCTCCCCATACACAGGTCTCAACAATGGCATTTTCTATGTGCATCTTTCTACGCTCATTTCTCTCCCTTTCAAGCTAACTACAAGGAAGAAAATACAGAAAACATCCCATCTGGACAGACTGTCAAACTAACTCAGGAGCTCAATGGAACTGAT
>PPHD01007024.1:0-23661 GCA_002909625.1 Bambusicola thoracicus
GGATGCTGCTCTGGATCAGTCATCATGCACCAGGCTAGCAGGGCAGCTGGGGGCAGTGTCCTTCTCCTCCTTGGGTCTCTCACCAGCCCAGTTCTGGCTGCAAGCACATGAGAGAATGGTGAAGTTCTATCGCAATGTGACATAACTTCTTGAGAAGCTGTTGCAAATAACCACGCATTACTTTGTTTGCGTTGTGAGCTGTCTGGTGAGACTGAGCTTGACTAGGGATTTAAAAGAAAAGATGCAGTAAGCTGAGTATAGTTAACAAAACAGTTCCATTTGGAGAGATGGCAGAAGAAAGAGAAAACATCGCCTTGGGAAAGCCTGAGAGGAGCAGCAGGAGTGCGTATGTAAGTGCAGTATTACAGCCTGATGAAACCAGGGCTGGACTGGCAAAGGAAGAGCAAGGAGCAAGTCTGCAGGTGGCAAAACATGGATCCTGAAGCTAGACAGCCCTAGTGTTTCTCCCATCAGTTTTGGGATCACTCAGAGAAGCCCAAACTTGACAACAGAGCCTGAGGAGCTCCAGTTTTGAGGGGTCCCTGAGTTGAGTTACTCAAGAAGTAAAATTTTAGCGCTGTCAGAGGAGCTGAGTCAAGGCAAGATGAGCCTGAACATCTCAGTAAGGTTGTAAAGAATTACCAGGGACTGGATGCCTTTGGGGAGGACAGAAGAGGTAAGGAGATGAAGGAGACGGAGGTATCGCATCACTGTATGTTCACATGGAAATGGGGAGGTGGCACCGCTGGTGGGGATGGAGAGATGGGAAGGGGCTTCGGGAGAAGGTGAGGATAGAGCTTGTCCTCTGGGAGCAGACCACACCACCCAGCAGCAGACCAAACACTGCTCCTGCTCCTGCCGTGCTGGCAATAAGCCCAGCAGGACACAGATCCCTGTGGTAGTCCATGCTGCGCTGTGGGGTAACAGGGAGGGAGGAGGCTGTTTCTAAGCCAGTGCGCACAAAACCCAGCTGCGAAGGCACTAGTCTTTTTGGAACAGATGCCCATTGGTTTAATATGAGGCAATCATATGCATATGCAGGCACTGTGCATACAGGCTCCTTGTCAGACAGCGAGTGCCTGAGTGCTCAAAAGTTATGAAGGCTCAACAGAAAATAACACAATGATTTCTAAGCAATTTTTGAACGTGGGGTGGGGGAAGTAAGCTCATTTACATTTAAATACCATAAGCCCCTGGAGGAGTTTGAACATCTCATTATGCTTGGCAGACAGCTTTTTCTTTTTTCTATGTCTCCTGTTACTATCCTATTAACAGCTGGCTCCTGTCGCTGCAGTGTCAGGCTTCCTGTTTCCGAGCTGATCCTGTGCATGAGGTGCACTGGATATTGCTGCATCTTTCCTAAGCCTCTTGTTTCAAAGGTCTACATGTTCTCAGCAGACTTCTCTGTTAGCTCCTGCACTGAGCAACAGACATGAAAAATAGCCCAGGTTTTCCTATAGGCCTTTTCAAGACCTTCTATTTTTGTCACTTTTTCCTGTTTTGGTGTGGTTTGCTGTAGACTGTGGTAGTGTTCTCTGGGTGGAGTGTATATCAAGGTGGTTCATTTGTGATACGTTAATTCAAGCTGATGTTTGGGTTTGCCAGGATGATTTTGTGTAACAGGTTTTTGTTGTAAAAAGCATAGCTGACCTTTAAAGTCCAAAGGCCATATTTATGAATGACTCATCCTGCTCTCGGTGAGGCTGAAGATTACAGTATGCAAACAAAAGATGAAACATACTTCTCCCATGTAACTTTTTGAGAAAGCAGTATTTGCCCATGGCATTCACCAAGGGAGCTTTCCCTTTGTGTGCAAGATGAAAATGGGGCAGGCTACAATAAAAGGCATTGTTGGTCCCAGCATGCAAAGAATGATGATCCAAGAGCTAAAATAATAGAAAAGTGTTGGGAGGGAATTTAGTTCGCAAACATGTCAGGATAGCTTCAGGCTTACTCAACTTTTGATTCAAGCTTTTCATTCTTCTTAAATTCTTTCCAGGCCAAAATGAATTAAATAGTTGCTAATCCTCAATCCTCCAGTGTTTCACTGGGATCAGTGTGTGAGGATGGCCTCGCAGGGCAGCATTTTCAGGCTGCAATTCCTTAGTGACAGTCCGCCCCGGGGAACCACACAGTGTGTACTTCTGCGCTGTGAGTATGGTCCGTTCCTTTGGACTCCAGTTCTCCCCAGGAGGGTCCTTCCTGCTGTTTGTCCTGGAGAGCATCTGTCATGACAGTCAGTGAGTATGACCGTGTATTGCACCCAACGTCAGTAGTGGGCTATAAGGAATTGCATTTGTGGATCTGGTTTCCAGACTAGAATACTGCCTTACAGATGTGCTTACAAAGCACTGAAATTAGAACTGGTCTTGCCGTGCCACACCTAGACAGATAGTGAAGGCCTGGACCTAATAAATAAGTAGTTCTTTCTTTTACTCTTGCTAGTCCTATCAGGATGTGTCCAAGTTGAAATGATAACACTATTAACAGCAAAACAATAAGAAGAACATCAATAAAAGCTTTCAACATATACTATTTTTAAAAGGAGTTTTAGGGTGAAAAAATATCTCTACGGAAGTTCAGAGTCTTTTTCTCCTCTTCCTCCTTATCCCCAGAGAAAGCTTGCAGGATCTTACACCAGACAAGAATTTGCGGCAGCAGCCCAGTGTAACTGCTATGTAATTTATGTCCTATGGCCCTATCAAATATAATTACAAAGCGTGTTCATAGTGCTGCAAATTACACAGCATTCACCAGCGTGGGAGACGGCACGCTGCCTGTTGTGATAGATGATCCCACACCTAGCAGTGACTGGCAGCTTCTGGGAAACAGCCAGGCATCCCTTTGTGCCTGGCTGGTGAAGGACAGATGGTCTTTTTCTCCTTCAAGGACAATTCCGTTCAGGCTTTATTTGCAACAGTTTACGTGCATATTAATTGTTTGTATTAAAGGAGGCTGAATATAGTATATATTTATCTATATGAAGTGAGATTTTTAACTATTTTTTTGCATTAAGACCAGTTCTGACTGTTCAGTATTTATTCTCTCTGACAGTGGAGACAATTTTCATGAGCTCAAAGGAGCCCTTGTGCTTGTCTGGCAGTGCAGATTCCTTCATACCTGCCTCGGAGGCCTTCCTGCCCTTCCAGAGCAGTGCAGCAGAGGCTGAGGATAAATGAGAAGAGAAATGCTATTAAAAGGACCAAAAAAAGGCATAACCCAAGTTAATACTCTTTAATGTTCGTAATGCTGCTCTTAACCATCCCTCTCCTCAGACGTACTTACGTCATTTGGAGTGGCTCAAGGGGAATGACTGGCTCCCTCCCACTCTTTCTTTTCTCCCTTAGCTTTTCTTCGGCGAACATAGTTGAACCCTGCTCAGCTAATTTTGCGGATTAATAACAATAACCAAACCGCTCTGTACAAGCACAAGGTGATTTGTACAGCACGATGTCTTGGACATTGTAGTGTTGAGCTGCCAGGCTAAGTGGAGTGCTCTTGGCTTTTAGAGCCCTTGCTCTTGGCTCTGTGGGTCTTTAATGGGTGTTCCCGCTTAATTCACAATAAAGCGATAATCATCACAATAAAATAAGAGTCCTGAGCTTTTAGTGGCTTTTCAGTGAGCTTTGCACAGCTTCACTAATTGCATTAGTTTCAGATCTGAATTATTGAAAGCTTCTGGAAAAAAAAAAAAGATGCATTTAAGGTCAAGGGCAATTAGGAGATGTTCCTGGAACCTCTTTGCACTACTCAAAGCACTACTGTCAGTTGCTGTTACTTATACATCATCAAAGATGTGCCAGGATAATTAAAGATGTTATAAAGAAATTTCTGTTGTATTGGTCCTTACAAGAAAAGTAGAATGTGCTCTTTCCTATTAGAATCCAAACCTGCCTCAGCAAATAAAGGCCCTATGGAGAGTGCAGTGACAAAACACATAAAGGACAGAACTTCATTTCCAAGAGGATCAGGCAGGTCCTTGATGTCAGAATGGAGCAGCTCCTGGCCCATTTTTGGATGATCTCAGCAGTGCAGGAGCTAATAACCTGCTTCCTGCATGGCTGGCTGCCGGCGCACCATTTTATCCCCACCACAGCCTGTGCTGCTCCTCACTCTGTCTATAAATGCTGCTGTGCTGCAGCTCACAGTGCAGAGCCTGAGCAGGGAGTGATGGCCAGAGCTGATCCTGGGAAGCCTGGTGCAATAAAAAAAACAGGTGGCTGAGGAATGAGCAGCAAGAGAGCAGATCTCTATGGAGACTGACCTGGCCAGGGTGGTGGGTGGGTTGTAAAATTCAGTGGGAGGTGAAAAACAGTGAAAATGGAGTGGAAGAGGGAAGAGGATGCCCCAATGGCCTGTAAGAATCCTCCATGGTGACTGGGCCACACGTGGAGCCAGGTATAAACCAGGATTTATTTGATTAAAAAAAAAAAGTACATCAGTGCTGGTGACAGCAGCAGTCCTGACTGTAATGGACCTAATGAATGTGGTGCAAGGGATGCTTCAGGTAGGAGAAATGTGAGATTTCTTGTGTGTGTAATTAGGACAGTTGGCAGCTGGGTAAGCTTTAATTGCCATCCCGAGCTCCACAGCTTGCCAGAGAATGAAGAGAGCTATTGATTTCCATCTGGGCACACAATTTACTTCTTAGTGCTCATCAATCTGATATGTATCTTCATTCTCTGTCACAGCTGTGTGCAAGCTAGTGCTGCTTTCACCTGCAGATTTCAGGTGGGGCTTCAGCTGAATATGTGGCCAGAATTGCAAGGAGTTAGCTATAAAAACTGCCCCATTTATTGCACTGTCAGTGCACAATGTGCTGTTCGTTTGGGAGAATCTCCACACCCCTAGGTCCTTATATAGAGCATCTCACTGCTGCAGTGTCCATTGCCACTCAAAAATGAAATGGGCACAGAAAGATCCTTCTCTCTCTTGTGAGCAGGAGCAAGGCAATGTTTATTTTATACAATGCATGTTTGTTTATAAATGTGGTGTTTCTGAGCAGAGGATTGGATCAAAGTGGACTTTGTATTTTCCATTGAAGACACAAATGTCCATGGTCAACGTGATCTCTTCTGTGGGTCACTCCCAAATTTCATGGGCTAAGCACCACATTTTTGCCCTGTAGTTGACAGTTTCTTTGTTCCAGGGGAGCACAGCTGGTGCAGCTCATGATCTTGAAAGAGAGACATGAGAAATGAGAACTCATATGCAAGGCACAGTATGAAATAATTTAATCTGGAAAAAAAAAGTAGGGGGAATGTTGTGGGAAAAGATGGAGAAGAGAGATTAGGAGGTGGAATTACCTTTGCAAAGCTATCAAAAATATAGACTTGCTGTCGTCTACAATTCAGTATGCAAATAGCATCATTATGTGCAAACAGCTTTGGACAACTAATCCAACATTATACCTGTAATGGAGATTGGTGCAGAGTAGGTGTATGTATGGCCTTCTGAAATAAAAAAATAAAGGTTAGAATAATGAATTTCCTTCTGTTGAGGAATTGATAACGAGTACAGTGCTACACACTCAGCAGATACAATTTATAGGGAAATCCATCATATAGTTCCCCAGGGGAATTGTGCGCTATACAATTAGAACTGTATGTAATCATGGTCAATAGTACAAGTTTTTGGATGTACCCAATTCTAGCAAAATTATTTGTACACCAAACGGGACGAAACATAAACACGTCTGGCAGTGGTTCTTCTTTTGCCAACATTTTCATCTGGAGTGACTTTTCCAGAACAACTCTGCATGGACAGCAACGATAAGGTAGAACTGGCCTGCAGATATGAAAGCACTGAGGAAGGGTGCCAAAGTTAAATGATGACATAAATTAAAATGGAAGTAGTGTTTGAGTAACGTCTAAAATGTAGCCATCTAAAAGCAGTCTTGTCTAATGTTTGATACTTTAAAGCTCTTTTCTGACTTGACAGGAAAGAAATGCCTAACTTGGGTTAGTGCAGGCATTGACTATTACCACCCCACCTTTTTGTTTGTCTTCATTTAGGAATGCTTTAATTCAACAACTTCCAAATTGAAACAGGCCCTCCTGGACACAGTGATTTATATCTGTTTGTCTCTAAGGACTGATCCCATTAAAACAGTCTGCAGTGAAAAGTAAATTTAAATGTGGACAAGATAATGGAGATTAAAAACAATGGCAACAAAAAAGAAGGCAAGTTTTAGATCTGTGCTTGCCTATTTTAAAATGAGAAAATGGTGCATTTTCAGTTGGTTAGTTAGATCTTGAATTTCATCTTGTTCTATTATTTTTAAATCATG
This sequence comes from Bambusicola thoracicus, assembly GCA_002909625.1. Classification (NCBI taxonomy): domain Eukaryota; kingdom Metazoa; phylum Chordata; class Aves; order Galliformes; family Phasianidae; genus Bambusicola; species Bambusicola thoracicus. Next base: position 6,290 of record PPHD01007024.1, read on the forward strand.
ATGTCACTGCTGCTTTACTTTCATGTATATATATCTCCCTTTCTAATCAGGAGATGACAGCATGCACAGCAGAAGTAATCTGGTACCTCAGACAGCTGTTAAAATACAACAGCTATTGATACCTCCTTTGTTATATGGTAGTGGATTATAGTCTCACTTCATATACAAAGTAGTTCTACTGTTTGTAACAAAATACTTCGCACATGACACTGTCTTGTCATCTTTGCTGTTCCTAGTGAGATGCAGGGGAATGACTCACAGCATGGCGTGTCCTACTTTGGGTACTTCAGGCCCTGAGGTGCTTCCCCAGGCCTTTGGCAGTCGGGTCTTGAAAGAAGAGAACCCAGAAGTGTAAATGCCTGAAATAATTGGTTAATATAAAAAAATACGTCTTTTTCTTGTAGGAAATGAAAGAAGAATTGCCTTTCCCTCTGCTATTCAAAGTTGTTTCAAATTGCTTTATACAGTTCCATTCCTCCATTACTTTATCTGTTAAAGTGAGCAGATAATTACACCTTAGGTCTGTATATCCTGTGACCATAATCATTAAATAATTTTCTTTTATTTAGACGCACGATAGGATTTCTTCCATTCCCGTTTACTGAGTTTGTTACCATATGGTATTGCTTCTCTGATCCTGAACATGAGCACTTTGCAGTCCCAGTCTGTATGTATTTATAGCAGTCAGGAGCAGAACTGGCAAAATAGATGAAGTACGCGTTTCTGTCACTGCTTTCAGGGAAATCAATACGAGAACTATCTGCTTTCAGAGCTGATTTTGCCTTTGCAGTTGTGTTATGAAAGGCATAACTGGTCCTCTCCATTTCACAACTTTTCAAACAGAGCTGAATGTACTGAGCCGGCGAAGCTGTTGGCATACTCAGTATGTGAACTGATTTCTTGCAGCAGCTTATTAAGACTACATTCCTTCTTTTTAAATAATGTGGCTGGCAACGTTTATGTGCCTGCAGTATGGAGGCACCGGTACGGAATATTTGCAAATGGTCATTTACATGTCATCAGAAGCCTTCAGGATCTGGGGGAAAGAAAGTGTGGCAACCATTAGTATCATGACGTAGCTAAGAAAGGGTGAATGAGCCCTTCTACTGGTGTCACTGGGCATAGGACCATGGGCTTGAGTAGACGTTTGACTTCCATTGGACTAAACCAAAGTAGTTCTTTTGGTAGAATTCCCACTAACGAGTGAAAGGATAGGAAGATTTACATTATCAACAGAACATTGCTGGTTGATTTGGTTTTGTCTTTTAACAGCAGTAATTCTCTGTGTTCCACCTTCTTGTTCTTTGTGTTTGGAATGAGACGCAAAGTTTCAGTTGGAGTTGTGCTGACCTGCAGGATCTTTTAGACCCTGCAAAACCATCTCCACGAAGGTCGGTAAGAGGCACAGAGGTTTTCAAATAGGTGGGGTTGCTGCATGCATCTGTACAAGATAGGAGGCAATCAACCGAGAGCCTTGCTGCAAAGGCTGTGCTGGTGCCTGTGGGCTCCAGGCTCACGCTCTGCAGATTTGCAACCAGCATATAGGGCTGTGCTGGGAGCTTTGTGGCCTGCAAGGAGGAACTAATAGCAACCTTTTCTCAGCGGACATGAGGGCTGATGTACTTCTCAGGAATCCTACTGGGTTTTGTGCTGTCCGACACGTTTGTAAGTAATCTGAAGAGGGAGGTGAAGAGTGATATGAGAAAGCCACTGATGCTACTGAGTTTACTCAGCAATATTCTGATTACAGAACTTCAGCACAAGCTCTGCTTGCAGGACAAGTGAGCAGATTGCATCTATTCAAGTGATGTGCATAGGGAGAAATGTTCCTACTGCTAAATTCACTGAGATGAGTTCTGGTACAGTCACTGACATTTGGAAAGCAGATCTTGAAGTTTAGTATATGCTTCAGCTCAGCATTTCCTCCAGATCAAATCGAGGCTGCCTCATCTCCTGCTGCTCTGTCAGTTTGTCTGCTGAAGTGATCCCTGTGCTGCCTCCAGACTCAGCCGTGTGTAGTGGCACTGCTTGTCAGGAAAGACTGTGGGAAACAGTTACGTGCCTTCTGAACTGCATCTTCCATTTCTCCATTCTTTTTCATCTGATGAGGCAGAAGTAACCACAAACCTCCCCATTAAGTGACGAGGAACAGCATAATTTAAAATGGAGCAAGCTGATCACCTAGTATCTCATTAAGCCTTCCTACCAGTGTTGCTCCCTCGTTTACTACCTGCCTTCTATGGAAGCACCACACATTACTTTGGTATGGAGGGGCAAAGAGCTATTGAATATTTCCCTTTGAAGAGGAAAAGATTCTTTTATGTCTGTTCTGTGATGGATTACAGCAATAGCTATTGCTCTGAGCCTGGATACATCAATACTGAAGCTAATCATTGCATCTTTTCATGTTTTATAGCTTAGCTCCGACACCCAGGACAGCATATTAATAAATTCTATTTGAAAAAAAAAAAAAAAGTACATTGGTAATCTTTTACTTTCTTAGTTCAATGTGTGATGTATTAACCTGTCTCTAACACTGATCTTAGTGCCAAAGTAGCTGGCGTGCCCTTTGTAAGCATGTAAGAGAAACCACAAAGTTGTTGACTTGTGTGAGTACATACAGCTATATATAACCTATATGTGTACGTGTGTTTATTTATATCTCCATATTTTCTTTCCAAGAATAAAGAAGCTGATTCGTTTACTGTTTTCATGTGAATATGCAGTTCCTTAGTTTCATTTGCAGGTTATCGACCAAATTAACACAAAAAATGTACCCAGCATTTGCAAGCCAAGGTAAAAAAAAATGTTTGAGTGATAAGAATGGCTGAAAATTTGTTCTCGGGGAGCTGGCTACTGGAAAGAATGGGAAATGCAAACTAAGAAATGCAAGAAATGCTACAGCCAAATGTCACTGCATCTCACTGCTGAGGTCACGAGGGCTTTTCAGGCAATGAAAGGAAAGGACAGCTTGCCACACCTGCGGGGTGCTGCCGGCTGCTCAGCTGGCCCCCTAGAAAAGGAGAATGGAGGCTTAGGATAAACATGAAAAAGCAACTCAAGCCACTTTGCAAAGGGTTTGGGCCCTTTAGAAAATATTAACCTGTATCAGTCAGCACTTTTAGTCTCTTGTTTTTTTAGAGGTTAAAGGTATATTTTTGACGGAGGACTGGAGGAAGAAAAACACAGCACATTCATCATCCTTGCCATATCAGAGCCTCCTTGTTTCAGCAGCTGTGACTTTCCACAGAGTACCTCCCACCCATACCTCCAGGAGCCTTTGTGCCCTTCCTTGTCCACAGGGGCACCTGCAGCACTGCTCGGGCATTACCTCTGCACAACCTCACAGCAGCCAGCTTCATATTCTTGAGACCCATTGAAAAACAGCTGCATAAGTGCAAATGGCACGAGCCATCCCTGTCTGTACTGCCGGTATTTCCTTGCCAAGCTGATAAAACAGCACACTTTATTAAAAATGCTGTCCGATACCAGGAAAAAGTCTTACTGGCTGATTTTCCCAGGGCAGCCACAATAAGAGCAAATTACAAAGCACTTACTCTAACTGTCTCCTCTTTCTCTTGTGGGTGGCACAGTATTTGTGGCGTGTTGCTGGGAAGTGTATCCTTCAGGGAAACAAATGGTGCTGTTCTTTTCTGTAACGGGGATGTCAGATACTGTAATTCAGCACAAATTCCCACAGATTACAGGTCTCACTTTTTAGTCCTGATTGTCAGAAGTACCTAACCCAGGCTATTTCTTGTTTAATTGAACAAGAGGTTCTTCCCCTTCAGAGAAAGAATGGCAGAGGTGCACATAAGGCATGGTGCAGGTGAGGAGACATGAGCACAGCAGGGAAATGGTCAGAATTCTGTAGCTCTCCCTCAAATGATCTGTTTGCTCAGCCAAGTAAATCCAAAAGCTGATCCTATTGGTAGCAGTGCAACCTATTGTAACAAAACATGTGGGAAGGCTATAAATGCCAAGAATGCCGTGAGCCTCTGACTTTTACCCAGGCTCCCTGGAGCCATAAGTCATGGCAACAATGCTGCCAAAGCTGACTTTTAAAGAATCACCCTTTGACAGTATTGTCTCCCAACAACCGCCTAGCTGTCAGCTCAGGGAAATTCCTCCTTCTCTGGAGTATGCAAAATGCCAGCTGAGGCCCAGATCTTTATCCCATATCAGACAAAACAAATGCTGTGGACCAGCTAGATATAGAAATAAACTGACCCTTGTTAGACCCTGTGAGATAGCTTGGGTTCAGCTCAGGCAAGGGAAAATGCAGCTCCCCAAAAGGATTTCTTTGCGCCCTGGCAGATGCACTGCTGATTTACACCATCCAGAAAGGACTGTTCACCCAAGAGCAGCCTGTTACATGCCAAGCTAAGGATGTCCAGCATTTGGGAAATGTAAAGTGCTCTGGAGCCTGTCCATGCTTCATACACCAGGGCAAAGTTAAGCGAGGTGACATGTTGTATATCTTTCTGATCTTTACCTCCTCTAAATGAGGAACCCAACCACTTATTTAGTAAAAATACTGTTCAATAGAGTCACAGTGTTATTTTGTATTACGGAGCAGAAACTGAACGTTACTGTCAATTAACTAGGCGAGGAGCTTGAGTCGCTTTTCATATTTCTAAAGCAGGATTAAAATAAGGTTTTCTCTTTAATGGATGTGAGCAAGACCCAATCCTGTGCCCTTACTATCAGTATGAAAGACTCATTGATCATAAGAGGAGATTTTCCTGCGAAGTGTCTGCTTCTGTTACAGTGGCATTTGGCTATGAAGTACTTGCTCAGTCTTGTATTGAGATGAAGAATCTCTTCAATTTCTGCTCCTTTAAAAATGTGAAACTCGGTGTCTCTTCATCTGCCTGGCACAGATTCAGCCACCACAGTGAGAAGTGCTGGGTGCTTGGTGGCCTTCTTGCCCATGGTCTTCAATGCCTCAGGTTTCAGGCAGCATTTCATTATGGTGTGAGACATGTTCAGTAAGGCTTTAGGGCCAGAGGTGCTGTTCCTGCATCTGCAAGCGATTGGAAGTGATGTTCAAGGTGGTAGCCTTGTAGCATGTCCAAGCAAACGGCTGCGTGGTGTACCTTTGTGCTCAGCAGTGATCTAAATGCTCTTGTCCTTGTCCGTAGACTGTTCAACAGTAGTGGCCAGCTGTGACCCGAAATTGTACGAGGGGCTTGTGCATTTGCTAGACATTAGGGGACTTCAGAATCATCATTGCAGAGCTGATTTTACTAAAATTGTCAGTTATTTCCAGTGTAACAATGATAATAGAACCACAGGACTGGAAGAGACCTTCCCTTATCCATCCCCAGCTCTCTGCTCCTGACAGACAGTGTTTTAAATTACATAAAACACCTGGTGTGGGGCTGCCCGTTGTTCCCAGCAACCTTTCCTTCTGCTCCCCGCTGTTGGGATGTTTTCTCTACTTTCCATTGCAATAATCTAAGTTTCGTGCTTGTCTTCAACCTGGTGGATAAGGAGGACAAATTATTCCCTGAGTCTCCGCAGCGACTTTGTACAAAGCTGCAGATTGTTCTCAAGTCATGGCTGTGAGAAAAAAATCATATCAGTGTGCTGTTGGCAATTTTGTCAAATGGGTGAATTTCACTGTTTATTGATGACCTCTCTGTCATACATTTTAAGCCAGATCTTCCCTTTCAGTGTCTGCTGCATTCTCCTGCAAGTGGATGCACTATTCACATATGCCTCTGCAAATGCATTTTGCAAAGCAATTTTCTTGTCACTGTCACTGCCAGCAGACGACTCTGTGTAGTGTCAGTCAAAAATAATAAAACAGATTTGCATTCTTTTCTGTATTTTCTGTATAAAGTGTTCTTCCACATGCAGTTTGCTATGATACTGCTTGAGTGGTCTGCATTATACCTTCTGATATGAGAGCCGTTTCCATCATTTTGCATGAATACCATACAGCGACACAGCTTTTCTCTTGCTGGGAGGCAGCTTTGCTCTGTTACAGTAGGACAAAGTAACTGGGAGCACGCTGGATATATAGCAAGGTAGACAATAAATGCTGTGTAGATGACTGAAGCTGAGCCATTTTGTATCATTGCATATGATGAATTTTAAAACAACTCTTGCAGGACTGTGTGAACACAATTTACTGCACAATGCTAATTGTGAGTAAACTGGTATTTTGTTAATCTTATTATAAATACACACAATTTTCCTCCGGCTGCATCTGTTCCTAGATTGCTAATGACGCCTTTCTATTCAACAGAAGTAACAGAACAATCACCGTCAGCAAACAGTTCTTCATTTGTATGTACAGTGCACCTTTTTATAGATTTGTGAAACTAGACAGGATTTTTTACTGTAGTAATTCTTTCTGCAACCATGCTCTAAATAGATAGCGCTGTGTATTTCCAAGATACATAATGTTCCTTGCGTGCCTCTGTCCATACAACATTTCCCCTTCCTCTGGCCCTGTCTCCCATGGCAGGGTGTGCAGGAGATGCTAGAGGTGGGATCCAGTCAGTGGCAGTGCCTCCAGGGCAAACCACGTTGCCCTATCATAGAAGTGCGAAATCATTTAGGTTGGGAAAGACCTCCAAGATCATTAGGTCCAACTCTCCACTAACACTACAAGTCCACCACTAAGTCATGTCTTTAGATGCCTCATCCATGCTGCTCTTCAAGACTTCTGTGGAAGGGGGCTCCCATCCTCCTGCACAGCCCACACCAAGGCCTCAACACCTCTCTGTGAGGACCTTCTTCCCAACATCCCACCTAAACCTCCCCTGGCACAACCTGAGGCTGTGTCATCCAATATGCGCATCAGGTGACCGCATGGCATATTTCTGTAAAGACTTAAAACTTGGAGCACCTATACTAACAAGGTATTTATGAAAGTCAAAAAGTCTGTACTGAGTAGAACTTTTCAATTCAGTGGCTGCAAGAACAACAATTTTCAGCACTTTCTCAAGGAGGTACCCCAGCATGTTTTTAAACTGCAGAAAGATAGAAGCGCTTCCTCTTCTGCCTAAAAGCCGTGCTAATAAAAAACAAACCAAAGACTGCCAATGGCCACATCCCAGATCTGTAATGGGTAAAAATAGGCTCTGATGGCTGTGGAAGAACTGCACGTTACACTCCGCAAGCTACTGAATGCTATATACCAGAAGCGGTATAATACCATCTGTAGCTGTTTCTCGAGAATTTCAAGCGTCCAAAGCGATGGCAGCTCAATTGCCTGCCCATTTGTTTAAAGAGAATAATATTTGCACATTATTCAGTGAATCACCGTTATTCAAACAACTGCGCCTCAGCACGCGACATTAAGGCAGCCGTTACGGGGCGTGTGGAGAACGTGTGAGAAATGCAGATGAACATCAAGACAGCTGCCATTTTAGAAGCACACTCTGCTATTTCCTTCGTGCTCTTCATTAATTGTATCCCAATACTCTGAACACGTGCCTGTGTCCGTAGAAGCACGGCTGAGGCAGCTTGCCTGGCTTTTGTCTGAGCACCGAAGGGGAGCACGGAGCTGTGTGGGGGCAGTCTGTGACCAGGGGACACCTGCCGGTAAAAATGGCTGGAAGGAATGCCCGTATTCCTCTCTTCCCATCTGCTCTGGTGAGGAGAGATCGCTGAGGCACTTTGGAGGGCAGCAGCACTGTCGTCATCACCGGAGCTGGTGCTGGGGACATCTCCCATGGAGTGAGGTCTGATGGAAAGCCAAAGTTGCTTCCATGGGGAGACAGGGTTGTGGAGGGTCAGGTGAGGGCTGCCCTCAGCCAGGGCAGCCTTCAATCAGGCAGAGGCACAGGGAAAATCACCTGGGAGGAGGTAAGGGTTTCTTGTAGAGGGAGAGATGGAAAATCCCTATTGTCTTAGTCCCCAGTGCAAGATGGAGTAAGATGGTGGTGTCCCTGCTAGCCACTTTGTCCTGCAGAAGTAGAAACTTCAGTACCTTAAAGGAAGGAAAGAACGCGACAAGCTCTCTTGACAAACGGTCCTGTAGAAGCACGAAGGGTCATTTGGAATTGGCCGTGCTCATTTGTTCCAGACTGCATTTAGAAGAGCCTTCCTTTGTGGGAGGTATTCCATGTGCAGTTAGGGACAAGCCACTGGCCCCAGAGGAGCAGGCTGCTGCGGGTGGGCGCCATGGGGCTAGCGGCCATGCCACACTGCCCATGCCAGGCTCAGGTGCATGGGGAGATGCAGGTGTCTAAATTTGGAGATGCGTTTACGTGGTTATGGAGATAGTTGTGCAGTTAGACTGGGAGACGGTGTTACAGAAATGACCTTACGCCCAAGTAACTGCTAGAACTCTTGGAAACAAAGCGAGGGCTTTGCCTCTGATGGGAATATTAAGGAAAAAAACATCGCGGCCTTCAGGCTGATAACCAGAATGACTACATTCCGCTTCTGGGACAGCTGGAGCTCTCTCCCACCGCCTCCCACATGCCGGGAGCTGCCCACAGAGTTGGCCAATGGGCCGATGAGCGCAGCACGGTGGTTACAGCTCTGAGATCCAACCACAGGCTTACAGTTAACACTGGCTCTTAGCAGATGTATTAAGCTTGATTGCCACACTAGGCTTATTTTGCACAACTATGGCTACACTACACCCAGCCTGTCCTAGCTCATACTGAGCCACCTGGGTTGCCTCCACACGCAGCTCTTGGATGCTGTTCACAGCCAGCATGACTGCAGTGACTGCACGGGGTCCTCTGCTGACATACAGCACACTTGAGCTGTATCTCAGCACTTCTCTGAGCACGCATCAAGAGGTAAAAGGCATGCAGTCAGACACCTCTGACACCTCTTCAGCGCAGGTGGTGTCGCAGAGCCTTCGAAAGTCGATGCCCGCCCGTCGATGAGGTGACGCCGGGGCCGGGCACGTGGCACCCTAAGCCCCAACGCTGGGGAACCGGAGCAGCCCCAGCGCCCCGCCCGGAGACGACGCCCGGGACCGAGCTTCAGCTCCGCCCGAGCCCCAGCGGTCCGCCGAGCGCACCCGGGCGCGGCCCTCCCAGAGCCGCGAGGGTCCCGGCGCCGCCGCCCGCCGCCCAGGTAAGCGGCGCCCCGCGGGGGGCGGCCAATGGCGCGGTGCGGCCGCCTTCGCCAGCCAATGGGAGCGCGCTCGGCGGCGGCCCCATGGAAATGTGCCTGGTGGGGAGCCAATGGGGCGCGGCCGGGCCGCGGGCGGCGCTTTATCAGCTGCCGGGGCCGGCGGTGGCGGCAGCCGTGCGGAGCCGGGTCGCTCGGATCCTCCCGCGTCCCCGCGCAGCATGGCCGGGCTGGGCGGCGGCCCCGCCGCCTTCGGGCGCTGCACGCACGCCGTGGTGCGGGCGCTGCCCGAGTCGCTGTGCCGGCAGGCGTTGCGCAGCACGGCGGGCCCCGAGGTGGACTTCGCTCGCGCGGAGCGGGAACATCAGCTGTACGTGGGCGTGCTGCGGGGCAAGCTGGGGCTGCAGGTGCTGGAGCTGCCGGCTGACGAGAGCCTCCCCGACTGCGTCTTCGTGGAGGACGCGGCCGTAGTCTGCGAAGAGACGGCGCTGCTCACCCGCCCGGGCGCGCCCAGCCGCAGGAAGGAGGTACGGTACGGTCGCGGTACGGTGCGGGTGCCCGAGCCCTGCCGGGGCGCGGCGGGAACCGCCCGTCTCTGCTGAGGCGGCACCGCGGGGCCGCTCCGGCCCGCAGGTGCCCGGGGTGCGGCCGCGGTCAGCGCCGGGCCGCCCCGCCGCGAGCCGTGACTCATCTCGGCCCTTCGCGGCCGCGTGGGCTCCCGGCGGCGGAGCCGCGTCCTTCGCGTGGGTCATCGCGAAGCGGTGTGGGTGTGTGGCGGCGCCGCCGCCCCGTTCGGCCCCGAACCCACCTTCGTGGCGTGCTGGGCTGCGGCCGTGCTGCGGGCGGTGCTACAGGTGCCGGAGGGCCTCACCCGGCCCCCGCCCGGGGATCCGCTCCCCTGCGCTTGGACCGCCTGGCTGCAGCCCCTGCGTGGGCCCCGCGTGCTGAGCGGGTGCAGCTGCTCCGCCCGGCTCGGGCGCTCTCAGGACTCTCTATGCGTTCAGCACACCTGTAAGGTGGTCTGGCGGGCAGTAAAGTGCCACCCATCCACGTCCTCGAGGAGCACAGTAGGATGTCAAGCAGCTTGCCCATCTCCAGGCTGCAGGGCTGCTGTGCTGGCTGCTTGCCTCCCTGCTGGCAGGTTTTGGGGTGACCCTTTGTCTGTCCCCCTGCTTGTTCCTGGGGTGCCACTGCTGTGGCCTTGTGATATGCAGTCACCCACTGGCATGCCTGGGGCTGAAGGGAGGTTCCCCTGGGCCACAGTGTGGTGTTTAGTGGTCCATGTGGCTCTGAGTCCTTGATGTGATGCCCTAGTAATAGAGTTCACCTGAATTTTGTCCTACAGCAAGTCTGAGATATTGCACAGCTCTTACACATATGCTTTTCCCTGTGCATACACTGTACCTGCTGCTTCTAACACACCCGAATGCTCTTAGAGGGAGCAGCACTACAGCCAAGCATGCATGCCACGTGCTGCTTCCAGGAGCTGTCAAAGCCCCGGGGGGCTTCTGCACGTCCTTTGCTGTGAGTCAGTGATGTGTGCTGTGAGTCTTCAGGAGAAACGTCTCCATTATTGACTGCACTCTGTACTAACACAGAAGTGTCTCTATGGAGTGGTGTTGGCTCTGGCTGGATGTGCTTGAGAGCCCAGAAGGGTTTGGGCAGTAAGGGGTGCTGGGGTTTGTTATGCAGCTTGTGGCACTGGCGGGAGCTGGGGCATGTGCAACCAGAGCACCAGCAGAATGCAAGAGGCAGCATTTCTTTGTCCACTTTGAAGTCTCATGTTCTGCCAACACAGAGGGAATACAAAGAGACAAGATAGGGCAGCAGAACGGAATGGGCCAGCGGCTGTAACTTTGCTGTATCATTTGAGGTGGTGTAAGGAAACTATATATAACAAGGAATAAGATGTTGCGGGGTACGCCTTTATACAGGGAATGGAGTTGTTTTCTCCCCCCTTCAATGTCACTAGCTGTTCTGGTTCAGCAGAGGTGGTGGACAAAGAACTCAAGGCTGCAGGAGTAATGGGGGAGAGCTTATGGTGCCCGAGAGAGGTAGGAGGCTGCAGGGCCCTCGAGCGAAGCACTATTGACTGTGAGTGCCTGGTAGCATTAGCTTTCTCCTGAGGTTAATAGCAGCACGCTAAGCCACACATCAGTTTTATCTGCCTTATTGCAATTATTGATGTTGTAAAACAGTTAGCTTTTTCTCCCTTAAAAAAAAAAAAATCAAGATCTGATCTGTGTAATTCTAAATATATTAAATTCTTTTAAATCATAATTAGATGTTGTTCCTTCAGCATCCACAAAAAAAAATTAAAAAGGATTGTGCTGGAGGGGACGCATATGGTAACCATTTATCATTGAATTACCCAGTTCATTGTCAGTTTGAGCATAACAGAACATCTATTCTGCTTCTGTTCTTGTTTGTTGGGTTTTTTGTTTGTTTTGTTTGATGTTTTTGCTTGGCCCGTGCCTGCGGGGGCTGATATGAGACTCCTTATCAATAGTGCAACTGCTTTCATGAAGTAGCAGTTCAGATGCGATATGAAATAAAACTCGAACATAGTAGATTTATACCAGAAACGGCAGAACAGATTTACTGCTTTCCATGGGCGACTTGTCCAGGCACAGCCATAAATCAAGATAAGAGAAGAAGCTCTGAAGCATAATTTGAACCTTATTAGTTTTTTTTGAGTGATGGGGCAATCGCTCCCATGAGCTTTCAATGAGTTAAAAAAAATATAAAAAAAATTTGAACAAACATCCTCTTAAAACTAACAACGCAGTGTACTGCTTGTCTGAACGTGTAACTTAATTATTTATAGCAGTTTGCTCTCTAGGGAGTGCTGCTATAGCAGTGCTGTGTGGGGAGATGGGGAGAAGATGGCAGGCAGCAGCGTGCCATACACATTGGGGACTGCCCTCCTGCTGAGGGAAGGCCTGGCTGACACTCATGTTGAGGATAGAGGAACACAGTGGGTCTGGTGGGCAGCAGGCTGAATGTGAGCCTGCAGCATGTGCCCCTGTGGTAGAGAAGGCCTACAGCATCCCAGGCTGTAGCAATGAGCAGAACCAGTAGGCTGAGGAAAGTGTTCTACTCAGCACTTGTTAGACAGCATTGATAGGTTAGGTCCAGTCTTGGTTCCTCTTCTTAGTGTAGGAAAGAGATTGACCAATGGAGCACGGTCACTGGAAAGCTGCTCAGGGGCTGAAGCACAGCCTGAGGCAACTGGACCTGCTCCACATGGAGAAGAGGTGGCTTAGGGGGACTAAGGGCAACCCCCCTGTACCTACATGGATTATCAAGAACAGAGGCAGGGTGTTTCATCGTGTGGCAGGATGATGAGACAGTGGGTGTAAATAGAAGCATGATGGTTTAATGGGATAGTAAGAAGGCTTTTTTTTTTGCAGTGAGGACAGCCAAGCAGTGAAATGAGGGCCTGGAAAAGCTGCTCTGCCATCATCTATGGAGGCTTTCAAGACCTGACTGGATAAAGCTCAGAGCAGCATGGTCTGTTCTGAGAGCTGGTCTTGCTTTGGGAGGAGGTTGGCTCCTGGTCTGATATGATTCTCTAGCGGTGGATTAAAGGACACAGCCTCATGAAATCAGTTTCTGCGTGGTGCTTCTGGAGGACTTCACTGCTAGCCCAGCTGGTTTGGCCAGCCTGGTGTGAGTGTGCGTGGGGCTGCTTTAGTGCTTTGTGACTTGCACTGTCACTGGCTGTCAGAGGGGAGGAGTGTGGTTGCAACCACATACAGTACCAGTTTCTCAAAGAGCACTTTCTTATGCTTTTTATGTAACACAAGCATAACCCATGAATACTTCAAGAGAGCGGTTGACACACGCTTGGCTTAACCCAGTTAATATGAAGCCTGTCTGCTGAGTACATGTTCCTGCCCTGAACCTCCTGCAGTGCAGGAGAGCTGCTCCAGCTGGTGCTGCAGCCAGGCAGGGCTCACTTGTCCCTTTTACCTCCATGGGCTGCAGGCTGCCTACTGCTCCTGTGGTAGGTTAATAGAAGGGCTTGTGTCCAGGCAGCTTGCCAACAAGCATGTGGTAGGTCAGGCTCTGTAGCCTGATCAGAGCAATGGAAGATGAAGGATGTGGGGACACTCACGGTGCATCCCAAAGACAGCAGCCTGGCTGAATACACAGCTGGAGCAGTTCTGCTTCAGGCACATATTGCTTCCTGATAAGCTGCTTGCCAGATGTGTGAACCGAGCTGCTCTGTCTCCATCCTTCCCCATTTCACATTGCCAAAAAACGTAATGCAATATGTAAGAACCATTGCAGTGTGTTCTTTCACTGACTAGACTCCTTATTAAGAAGGCTTGTCATCAAATTACTGTGACGCTGTATGTAGCAGGAAAATTTCTGCAGCAATCTTTAATAGCACTGACTGAGCTTCCATGCTTTACAGATATACTATCAGTTATCCCTCTAACACCATTGGATTCTTTACTGGTTGTCTGCGTGGAAAAAAACCAAACAGCCACTGAGGCTGTTTGTTCTTGCTCTGAGTTATTGTAGGGTAGATAAAGAGTTGAATTCAACTTGGTCATGTTCAGTGAGTACTGGGAAACAGCCCAGTACATACAGTTTTTTTAGTAAAGTAGAAAAGTTGGCCATGCATTTAATGATTTGTTTGTAAGAAGCCAAGGCTTATTTCACAGCATTATGTTTCTGTGCTATCAACTTCTGGCCTTATTTGAAAATTCATAGTTTCTGGGGAGTTCAGGATTTAGTAAAAAGGTAAAAGCTCTTAAAGTGAGCCAGAGATGGATGGCTAATGTGGATAAGCCGGGGTTTTGTTTAGCTATGTGCAGTCACCAACACTCTTGATGTTCGAGTTGAGTAACTCTAATGAAAACATTGTGATCAAGTTCCAGCACCTTTTGTCCAGGCAGTATGTTCTCAATTGTTTGTTCTGCTGGTGTAAGTTCTTCTTGTCACCTTCTGGACACACCGGAGTTAGATGCGTGGATGAGCTCTGATCAGCACATTGCGCTTACTGTCTAAGTTGTCTTAATGTGCTTGGGATAGCACAAACAGCACTTGCACCATTTCAGTGCTTATGCAGGCAGATGGAAATCCAAAAGCTCAGCAGAATAGACCCCCAGTAACATGGCTTCTTTTCAGCTGCTGCGTAGGCAAGGAAGAGTAGCTGCTGCACAAGTGATCATGGTGAGCGGTTCCTCCGTTGGTGGTCAAGAAAGGAAATACCCACCCAAGAGTCTCTTTTCTTCCCCAGAAAACCCCCTGGGGACAACCTGTGAAGCAGCATTGCTGCAGCATAGGAGAAGGGAAGACAGGGTATGAGTAGCAACAGAGTATGTTTATTAAGTGCTGTCATCTTAGCAAGCATTGGAAGAGCCTCCTGGTTGCCCCTTGAGCATCTCTGGGTTCTTCTTCCTACATATGTTTGCTTAGTGGCAGGGCTTTGGTCCAGAGCTTGAATGCTGGTGTCGGCAGGAATGGTTCTCAGCCCGGGTGGCCGAGACCTTTGAGAAAATAGAAAGCCTGCAAAGAAGCAGTCAGGTAGAAAAAGCTATCAGGGGTAAGAAGTTATATATTGCTCAGGCAGGTAAGGTTATATTGCTGTTGCTAAATGATAGACATCTCCTCTGTAGACCTAGATGGCTCTGTAGAATAATTGTTAATAGAAAAGCTTAGCTCAGGAGAAACAGATTCGAGGCTCTCTGCTAGCTCCCAAACTTAATTAGGCTACGGGGGTTTTATTTTATAGTACATATGAGTGCACAAGAACCTGTATCTGCTGACTAATCATTTAAAGCAGCATTTCTCTGCACAACTGGAGAAGACCTGTCTCATTTCCATGGAGGATTAGTGCTTTCTGCTCACCAGAGAGGCAAGAGGTAAATAAAACAAAACGAATACTGCTTTCAATAATTCATAGTTCTGTAAACTATCGTAACAGACACTGCAGGTCTTGTTCATTTGCTCTGACCCCTTTGCATGCTTTTATTGCACCTCACTTGTGACGTTACTGATGAACTTTGGTGTTCTGCCTAGAAACTTTGGCAGGAACATCAGGAGTACCTCTCTGCCATTGCTTGGTGCTTAAACCAGTTGGAGAGTAAATGTAATCAGAAACCTTATGTGAAAGATGCCAGAAGTAAATTAGAAATGGTGTTCGGCACCCTTCTCTTCAGACTGTTTTTGCTTTAATATCTTTCCCATTTTTGCATGTGATCTTCTGGCCTCTTCTTTTCACCATGTTCTCATTCTAACTTCAAAACCAGAGTGAAAGCATAAAAGATGCTGTCTTTGGTTGTCACAGCTATTTCTAGGTATACTGAAAACAAATAGAGAAGTCCCAGTCGAATGCAGGTTGAGATGATTTTGCTGGGTAGCTGGGTTTTAATTGTCTCCTGTAGAGATATTGTATGGAGAACAATGAGAGTATATAATTGATAGAACCAAGTGTAATGATCTTCCTCAAAGTGTATGTCACCTGGATGGTGTGCTGGGGCAGTGCAGCTTTCTGCTGCTCATCGTGGTGCACGGAAGGCAACCAAGTGGCTTTCATCAGAATTTATGGCAGTGCTTTCTTCAGTATGTTTTATTAGCTTTCATGTCAGTGTCTTGGTGTTAGCATATACCTTAAGTGAAAAGTAACCAGTAGAGAAGTTTTGTCTTAATATTAAAATCTTCTCTTTAATATTACTTGAGGTGAGTTTAATGGTATCAGACAGACCAATGTCAGGGGCCTACATAATTGAAGTCTCAGATGCATGGAAGGAGTATTTTAGCCTCTTTAAGCAGCCTACTTCAAAAGCAGGTTGAATTGTTTCTGTGGCCCTGCCCTTCCATCTGCTTTGCAGTTGGAGTGTTGCCTTATGGTTTGGGGAGATTCTGCTTTGGTCACCGAGTTCACTGCTGATGTAGCTCTGACCCTATATTAATAGGGCTGACACTTTGGGCAAATGAGCCATGCCAGGAACTACATTGTTTCATCTTCAATTTTGCTACTGTGATCACAGATTTAATGAAAATACTAGGAAGCAGCTTCTAGTCAAATCAATATAACTGGACTGCATTCATTATAATTGGTTTCTATCTATAGAACTGTAAAACAGTCTCACAGGATGGTCCAGGAGCAACTTGACTTTCATGCTTTTCCAACAGAGGCAGCATTTAGACTTTGTTATTAAATTGCTACATCTCAGCAATATCTGAAGTGCTGACCGAAAGATTCAAAATAATTTGGCCTTTAAGTGCCTGTTTTTAATCTCCTCTGGACACCTATTATTATTTTGCAAGCCTGATGTCAGCTTTTGTACCTTTCTTAATCACTGCTCCTCTGGCTGTGATAAATAGTCCTTGGTGAGCTCACGGTTCAGCGCGAACACTGAGTGCTTAAAGGTTCCAAATAACCTTAAGCATTTCCTTAGAATGAAAAGCGCCTTTTCTGCTGTTCTGACTTAGACAGATGGCTTGGAGCTACCTCACTGCTTCCCCGAGAGGATTCTGACCAGACTGTCAAATGGAAGCTAAATCTTTCTCTTTGGCAACCACCTCACTTAAAGCATCATAAAAACGAGTTTAACCACAGTCACTGCTGGAGTTCTGCTTTGGGGGTTTAAAGGTGGGTTTGTGCTATCCCCAGCGTAAGCTGCTTGATGGGTTTTTCAGTCCTGCTCTCCCTGCAGTCCTGCAGCACCCCACACACCCTGCAAAGGAGGGCATCCATATGGAAACTGCAGTGGACCTTATGGGAGGATCTGCCAGCACCTCCTGAGAGAGGTGATGCTTGCGGAGGAGCTGCTGCACAGGGGCTCTGCTGTTGTCTGCTGAGATGCTGTGCTACAGAGAATGAGATTCCGGACTGAGCTTCCTGGGCTGCCCCAGTAGCGCCATGCCAGGACACACACACAGGAAGGAGTGCAGATCTCCATCTCTCTCTGCCTCTCACAGTCAGCCCTTTGCAAATTCAGTTCCAGTTTGCTGGTAATATGTGTGGAGCACTCGGCCTGCAGCTCAGGTAGGTGCCTGTTGTTTTGATAAAGCTTGAAAAACTTTTGGCTAATTGTAAAACAGTTACTGCTGATGTGGCAGCATCCATGTGGCGAAGGTAAGAAGCTCTGGTTTGGTCAAGTGGGATTTTGGGAGTGACAAATTGAGCTGCCCTTCTAAAAAACAACTCAGCACTTCCAGTTGCTGTGCTTGGTGAGCTCCCTGGGGCACACAGCGCACCAGCAAGCATGGCTGCTCTAAACAAACACTGACTTTAGAAATTAAGATAAGCACATCTTAATTTCTATCAATACTGTTACTGTTCCCTTACTGCTTTTTTT
>PPHD01007025.1:9221-23660 GCA_002909625.1 Bambusicola thoracicus
CCACTAGTCACGGAACCGGGCCGGACCAGCCCATAAACCGTCGACACCGTAACATTTGATAAAAGATTCTACACATCCTCTATAATTAAAAGTAGATTGTATCATCAGAGCTAATGATGCATTAAAGCATATTATCGAATAATGGAAAATTAAAAACAATTATGTGCATTTTATTCAGTTTACATTTATTCATGTAATAATTGCAGCTATTGCTGCTGGATAGATGAAAGAGGGTTTTTTTCCTGCTGGTATTTTACTTAGGCAATGCAGTCAGCTTTTCTAATCAGCCATCGTAACTGTTCCTAGCCCGATCATCTCTCCCCCTCCTCAGTTGCTGTTTTATTTTTCTTGCTGTCCTCTGTCTGATATTTTTGCCTGTTATTCCAGGAACAGAATTTGGAACCGATTCTTCAAATGCTCAAATAAAAACAAAACTGCTCACTGGGCAAGCAAACAAAGCAATATTTTCATTCTGCAGAGACTCCCCCAGTGATCAGAAACGGACATATGATATGGGTGAGATAAATAAGGGTGGGTAAAAGGCATTATCTTTTCCTTGCGTCAGCTTTGTTACAGACGTCATTGGTACAAAAGGCTGTCATTCTGCCTTTTAACACTGCCCAGTATTTACTCACTTATCAAATAGATACTGTTACATTCCACTTTCTTTAAAGGCTTATATTTCAGATTATGGGAACACAAAATAGGCAGATTCAGCTATCAGTTCCCCGAACAAATCTTTCTTCATTTGTTTCCATCAATCATTCTTAACATTCTGAAGAAACATATTTTTTTTTTCCGAGTTGTTATTTTCTAAACAGTTGAGACTTCTTTTCTGGTAAGGCACTTATGGATGTTCAGAGGGGTTTATGTAAGATCTTGGTGGTTTAGGAGGGAAAATAAAGTTTAAAAAAGACAAAATCTAAAAATAAATACTCCAAATAAAAGAGAGGAAAGACAAGAAGTGGACGACCTCAGGGATTTCAGCTATTAGGAATAAAAGTCTCTTTCTCACTTGGGATTGGCTCTTTCTTTTCATTGACTTTGAGAGGCAGAAAAGCCTTGGATTTAGCCAAGCCAGATTTTTCTCCTCATCTAAAAACAAAGCTTAAGAAATAAAAGTTATAACAGAAAATTAAAAAACAAAAAAACAAAAAATACAAGCAAACAAAAATAAAACCATAGGTTTAGCACTGCAGCATGACTTTTGTTTCCAGTGAGGTATGAAACCGTTCTTACATTTGCCTTTGTACATCAGGATCCTCTAGAGACGGCACAGGGATGCAAGGAGAGCAGCTACATGAGCCTGCTCAAGATCATCACACTACCAATTCAGCCTCCTCCTCTCAAAGCAATAAACATGAGAAAAAGTACTGTACCTGTCTTCTAGCATCTCTGGTGAGGAGACGGAAGGAGAAATGGATATAGATACATTTGATAGAGGAAACTAAATACAATTTTCCACATCTAAGACATCTTTCTAACACAAAGGACCTAAATAATAAGCTAAATGGCCCTCGGTATTAACACAGAAAGTCAAATATACACAAAATAATAAGCAGAGACATGTTTATGGGCAGAAACCTAAAACCAGTGGTTGTGATGTACTGAGTACTGCATTTCTCCATTGGTCAAACTCTTAAAGATTTTTTTTTCCTAATTTGCCTTATAAAGCCATTATAGAACAATGGATAAATCTGCAAGGGAAGAGCTCCACTGCCCTGAAAAATAGTGTGGAAAACAAAGGTTGAAACAGAATTGGAGGTTGTGGAGCTCATACCTTACAGATCATCTTCAAAGGTGTATACTTCACAAAACATCAACTTAGTACATACAGATACAAAAATACACTGCATCTTTTAGCATCTCTCACGTTGCAGCCATTCTCAGTTGTCCTCAGTGAGTTACTCTGCATAGATACTCTAGACATGAGGATTTATTTCCATAATATGACATCATGTTGCAAGCAGAGCCTTTCCCACATAACAAACTGCAAAAGACAAAAGCTAAGTCACACTTTTTCCCAGTGGGCAAAACTTGCATTACAAAGGCAGAGATCAGGTTTTCACAACTGGTGACCTATGAGCAAATTAAATTTTAAAGCCTCTACACTCAGATTTTATCTGATCACTAGTTTTGAGGCAGATTCTTATTTCAAAATAAATTCCTCTTGAATTTGGTTTCTACTTCATATATTTTTCAATTGTATCCTCATTTTATCCTTTGGAATAAATATTTCCAGTCCTATGGAACTGATGAAAATTAAGATATGAATGCTTAAGCAGTCATGAAAACGAATGGAAAATAAAAGATTACAGGCACTTAAATATGACTTGGATATCACCAAAAGGCATTGTACACTGGCAGGAGAAAGAATCAGATTCTTTAACCTTTAAGGTTAGAATATATACATCCTTTTGAATTAGGGCAAGAGTCCAATTAGGGCATGAGAATACAAAACAGGATGTGAGAGGAAACCAGGAACACGAAATCTAAAACCGCAGCCTAATAAGCTTTGCTCTAACCTCACCCTGGTGGGACACCAGCTGTCCTTGGCAGGGCAATAGATACATGAGAGGAGAGAAATCAGCCCTCAGGTGGCCAAAGTCTTGCAGAAAATACAGAAGGGAAATGTGGTCTCAGAAACTGGAGAACTAAGATCCATCTGCCTCCATTCTGGACTGAAAATCTACCCAGAGCACTGTTGTGTAGACAAGACAATGCCTTGCCTAAACACCTGCATGCTCAGGGCCCTCAGAATCAAGTGTTTCTCAAAACAAAGCCTATAAAAGGGGCAGTGTTGCTGAATCTATCCCTCATTTAACATCATTTTAGAGGAGAGTAAGGAGGAACGTTCTCCTGCTCATCTTCAGCTAGAGCCTAGAGAGGCGACCAAACCTACTGCTCTCCTCTCTTCCAAAACAGCAAACCACTTCTCTTCACAAACTTCTCTTCCTTTTCGTAGGACATAAAGCAAGATACAGGAGGGCAAGAAATGGGAATGCAGTGGTCAATGTGTACTTGTACAAAGGGGCACTTGAAATTTCTGCCTCCAGCACTGAAGCAATTCTGCTGTGGAAATGAATATAAATAAAACAGTTCAGCTGGAAGAGAAAGGTTCTTGGGAGACCATGCATAGCACCGATGAATGCCACCTCCATTTTCACTTTCTCTTTACTGAATCTCTACATGATCACATTGAAAGAGCACTGAAAAGTGGAAGCGTGCTGCTACATCAGGATCTTATTTAAAATACCTATAGGGATGACCAAAACCAAGAAAACCCACAACTCTAATGAATTCAGGGACGCACTGTTGTTATATTTTCCAATTAGAGACTTCATTTCAGATACATTTATCAGGTACATTCTGAACATTTAAAAGCACGTGTTAAATATAATGCCATAGTACTCACTCGAATTATTTTCAGTCACTTTTTTTTCTTCAGCTAGTTCTTCATCTAATGCCTGTGTCATTCACAGCAGTTGCTGCCATTTCCTGACACATTTCTTGTGTTGTACCCACACAAAGGTCAGCAGATTTTCTTATAACCCAGATGAAATTTTAGCACAACCCTGAGGTCTGCAGTGTTCTCTAAGCCCAACATCTCACAGTGTTGGAGGGCTTCAGAAAGTACACAGAGTAAAACTCAATTTCTACCAGCAACACTATTTGTGTGTTCACTTATTTGCTCCTTCAAAATGCAAAAGCAGATGCTTCAGTTCAGCACATAATGGCAAAGGTGGCTAATCACACACATGGCAAAAATATCATGTCTTCGAGGTGAAAGTAGATCAGAACCACCAGTTCAGTTTTTCAGACTGCACTTCTGCTGCCATTTGTCACAAAGCAACAAAATATAATGGAATATTGGTGAGAAAGTTCAGCCTCTACTGCCATACACCATCTGCCTCTGATGTTGTGGGCTGACATAATAAAACAGGAGGTATTACTTTTGGAGCTGCCCTCACATTTTAAGTTCAAATTCAGGGTGACTTAGCCACAGAGGAGTGTCTTCTTACTTCTTGCTGAGGATCAGAGCGAGGGTGCAAAAAGAGATCGGTACCTAGAATCTACATGGATCAATAGCCAAAAATAAACTCAGTGGTACTGTGTGCACCCAGTAGCAGAAAACTTGCTAAGAACATGGCAACAGGAGACAGACTTGGTGAGATTTTTTAAAATATAGTTTCAACTTTACCAGACAAATTTCTGAAGTAGTTTCCACTTAGCAGTTCAGTACATAGAATCAGAGAATGGGCTGGGTTGAAAAAGACCACAGTGATCATCTAGTTTCAACCCCCCTGCTTTATGCAGGGTCACCAACCACTAGACCAGGCTGCCCAGAGCCACATCCGGCCTGGCCTTGAATGCCTCCAGCAATGGGGCATCCACAACCTCCTCAGGCAACCTATTCCTGTGCATCACCACCCTCTGTGTGAAAAACTTCCTCCTAATATCTAACCTAAACTTCCCGTCACAGTTTAAAACTCCATGTCCTATCACTATCCATTCCTGTAAACAGCTGTTTCCCTTGCTGTTTATATGCTCCCTTCAAGTACTGGAAGGCTGCAATGAGGTCTCCCCCGGAGCCTTCTCTTCTCCAAGGTAAACACGCCCAGTTCACTCAACCCTTCCTCACAGGAGAGGTGCTCCAGCCCTCTCATCATCTTAGTGGTCCTCCTCTGGACCCACTCCAAGAACTCCACATCCTTCCAGTACTGGGGGCCCCAGGCCTGAACACAGTAGTCCAGATGGGGCCTCACAAGAGCTGAGTAAAGGGGGACAATCACCTCCCTCTCCCTGCTGGCCACCCCCTTTTTAATGCAGCCCAGAACACAGTTGGTCTTCCAGGCTGCAGGCGCACACTGCTGGCTGATTTCCAGCTTCTCATACACCAGGACCACCAAGTCCTTCTCTGCAGGGCTGCTCTCAAGGAGATCTTCCCCCAGTTTGTATAAATAACTGGGATTGCTCTGACCCAAATGCAGCACCCTGCACTTGGCCTTACGGAACCTCATTAGGTTTTCATGGGCCCATTTCTCCAGCCTATCCAGGTCCTTCTGGATGGCTTCCCTCCCTTCCAACATATCAACTGCACCGCTCCGCTCAGCTTGATTTCATCCACAAAGTTGCTGAGGGTACTCTTGATGCCATCATCTGCATCACTGATGAAGATGTTGAAGTGCACCAGTCCCAAGACTGACCCCTGAGGGACATTGCCCGTGAGCAGCTTCCATCCTGACATAGAACCATTAACCACAACCCTTTGTCTGCATCCAGCCTGCCAATTTCTAATCTACTGAACAGTCCATCCTTCAAATCCACACCTGTCCAATACAGAGAGAAGGATGTGGTGAGGGACCATGTCAAAGGCTTGTTTCAGATATTCTGTTTTCACTCTCATAAACACCAATATCACCTAGACTGTAAGCTATGCCAGTTTTTCCCACACCTACAGTGAAGGGATGAATGCTGCTAACCCATCAGAGTATTTTGCCATGCAGTGCTGTCTGAGTCATTCAGTGAACACCTGAATTTTCAGGTTGTCAGAAAAATCACAGATAAAGCTCCATTTGTTGTCTTAATTGAAAAAAAAAAAATCTTCCCTAAGTGAAAAATTTCAGTTTCAGTAACTGAATAATAATAAAATCTTTATAAATGTTAGTATATCTATCTTTAGTTTTAGAGCGTTCATTCAAAAAAGTCCAAATACCCATTTTATTATGTGTCAGAATGAACTATTTCCTTTTAGAAAAGTATAGTTACCATAGGGTGGAGCAATTTGCCAAACTTGGCATAATATCACAAATAGCTGCAGTCAATCAAAGATTGCAATTTTGGATGAATAAGCTATTTGTCTTAAGAAAAAAAAATATATACACACTGCTATTCTCTATTGATTGCTTTTGCCTTAAGGCTAGTGGATTGGGGGGGGGTGTATTTATTTATTTATTGCTTTTTAGTGATATTATTAGTTGGGATATCATCTCTTGCAATTGCTTTGGAGTCTGGTGATTTGTGTGGTTGTTAAGTTTTGTACCTCATATAAGTTTCAGAAAGGGGAAATGCAGATTTTTTATTCATAATTTGTTCTTAAAAAGTTTAAATATGAAGAAGAAAACCTGAAGGTATGAATTTATACATTCTATATTTACTCTCAGAGTACATTTTGCATCATTTCTGAATCACAGACTATTTCTCATTCAGATATACTTGTGCTCTCCCCAGAGCCCAAAGCCCAGCATCTTTTCTGATTGCTGACCCCATGCTTGCACATATCATAATTATTGTGGATGGAGTGAACCCAAATAACCCTTTTTAAGAAGATCAAGAATTGATTATTTCCTGAAGATTTCAAAGACATTCCCATTAAAAATTAATTACAAAACCACTTATTACTCTACTGAAAGCAAGAAGAATACCTCCTCAATGACCTCATGTATTCCGACAATCACTCATTCAAAACTGATGGGAAACAGATGATCCATAGTGCATGGATAATGAGTGATGCCTGTGACACCATGCAGAAATCCCCAAAACTACAGCTGACTTTGCTGCTATTGGCTATGACTACTTTTCACCCATGCATATAAAGTTACCTACATATATGAAGTCAGATGGATGAAAAGGCACCTATATATGTGAAGTTAAGGACTCTAATATCTCCAAAGAGATGAGACTTCTGGGTGCTCAGCCAGTTATTCACTATTTGTCTCCTCTACCAACAGTCTTATTTTTCATACGTAGGAGAGAACAGCAGCCCCAGGTGGCTCATGCTGTACAGTTTAACAAACCCCAGGTTTCACTGTGAAATCTGCTTCTTTACTAAGAAGGAGAAAAGGAATCAACTGCCCACAAAATAATACTTAGAAAGCTTGGTATGTGCCCTGTTCTGGAAATAAATGCAAGGATGCAGCCCTACACCTGAGCTCTTTTCCCCATATAGGGAGATTGTGACAAGCTCCAGGGCAGGGTTGGTCAGCACCTCCTTCCATAGCTTCTCCTGCTGTTCCTCCAGAGTCTCCCATCAAACTTCCCTCCAGCCTTCCAAAGCACAACAGCATCAAGGAGCTGCAAAACACAAGGATCACAAACCAAGATACTTCAAACTGTGATTAACACCTGGATACTCCCCGCTTTTGTTTGATGTGATATCGATGTACATGCCTCCTGGAGACAGCAGAGGGATCTGTAATGTTACATATGCAGCATCAAGGAGAGAGCTCTCACTGTGAGAAGAAACTAAACTGGCAGTGACCCCTACTTGGCAAGAGTGCCAAAATGAGCATGAAAAATAGAGAATGAGGGAAAAATGAGCTTTAATACAAAATACGAATATCATTTTAATGAAAAAACAAACAAACAAACACAGAAAGTCACATCCACATAGGGATGGTCCTGTTTCTTTGTTATGACCTCAGGGAATGTACAGAGGATACATTTCCAGAAGTAAAGAGGGTAAAGAGTGTTAAGATGAGAAAACTGCCAAGAACAGTGTTCTGCTATGACAACCAACTCTCCTCTGTGTTAGCAGAAATACCTTTAGAATAAATCCATTGTGACCACCTTAAAGGCTGCAGCAAAGTTGAGATACAGTGCAGCTGGATATTTTAAGTCAGGCTTCTGTTGCACCTGGAGGTTGACTCTTAGCAGTGATGCCAAATGCAGCAGCACTTAACAGTGGGTGCTTTCGACCCACTGGCACCATAAGATTATGGTTAAAATTCTTATTGTGCATTTTCCAAACCTGCTATTTGATTAATGCACTGGCCTAGCAATATTAAATGAACCTTTAAGTGAATTTAAGATCCGCCATCTCAAAGAACAATCGGGTCAACCAATTCTAAAAATACTTTCTAAAAAATTAAAAATAAATTTTAAAAAGATTTTTAAAACATTGGAGATATCCTAAAAAATTTCCCCCCCTCTTGAAAGAGTCAAGACCAAGCTTTCCCCAGCCGTCTGAAAAGCAAGAAGTTTTGCTTTGTTTGTCATTGAGGAAGGACTTAAAATTAATGCTTTCCAGGAATTAGCTACACAACCTGATTACCTGGTTTATATAAGTCAAAAAGCATATAGGGTTGACCATTGCCATAGGTATTTAAGAGACTTTATAAAAGGCATTCTTAAAACACTGCCAAGTTAATAGACTGATAAGCCAGGTGGATGCGTTAAACAGGAAATTTACATTGGCCTGTCTGGATAATCAATAGAAATGAATTAAAAGTTATGGTTGACAAAAAGCATTCAGTGTACACCTGGATAAGGTCAGATATGTTACAGGGGTTCTGAGATGCACCTATTTGCTTTTGCGTGGCTATGCTCAAACCAACCAAAAAATGCCGTGATATTTAGAAAATAAACCAGTCTTGATGTTTTTTTTTAAAGACATACAGATGAAGGAATTAACTTTTTTTTTTCAATTAAATAAGTAAATAAATGCAAAGGATTACAAAAGCAATAAATCAAGAAACATCACTAACAAGAATAGATAAATAGCAGTAGGTATATTTTCTTATTAACAAGCAAGAAAAATGTATCCCTTACTTAGCTGTGAAGGTCACAGAACATTCAGCTCTCTTATAATGGAAAAAATGGAAAGCAACTGCAGTGAAATGAAGGCTTTGCCAATCAAGCCAAGCAGGAGAGAATAATCTAAACCCAATTGTCTTAGAGGAAACTGCTGAGAAAGTTTCTCTCTGAACGTATCTATTACTATCCATAATTAACAAATGTTTGAAAACTATAGCTGTTTCAAGGGACTGGAGGAGTGCCAGGATTAAGAAATCAAATAAAAGCAAGAGTTGAGGGAATTGTATGGGGCTTAGATATCAATTCCTGGAAAAAATACAGAACCAATTTGGGACAGCCAATTAAATTTAGAGACTATGGAAATGCACAGCATCAATCAGCCTGATTTCATGGAAAGTAGATCATTTCAAATCAACCGTTCCCTTACAGTTGGAATTTAGATCTAACTGGCGTGGTCAAGTTATATCATTATATTATTTGTAGTTTCTACACTGAGGACCCTTTAATTGACAATTTTAGGTCTTTTGAATCTAAAAGATAGTACAGAAAATTAAAACTCAGTCCCCCGATGAATCTCAAAATGCAGTTCCTACTAAGGAGATAGTTAGGAGTGTAGCTTTAAGGCCACTTGGAATCGATTTTCAACTCCTATTTTTATCAGTAACTTAGCTGAAGCTCCAGAAGTTTTACCAGCACAGTAACTGGTAAGATCAAAGAATATACTTAATAATGAGGTTATGCTTACAAGGAGACCTGGATCAGTTGGTAAACAATCACAAAGCATTAAAAGGACTTACTCTATGGTCAAACATAACACAAGGTAGTTGGGAACAGAGAGAGAAGGTTGTACAAGTTTCTGCCTTGGAAATAAGTAACTCAGAAAGGGACTTAGAGGTCATCATAGGCAATTGCCTCAACATGAGTTCACAGCACTAAGTCATGGCAAGAAGTTCGTGTACACTTAAAAAAGAAACTTCAAGTGAGGAAGGGAAACCAAAGATTATTATTATTGTTTTAACTATTTACACAAGTTGAGAATTTCCCACTATGAGCAGCTGGGCATATCCCTCCTAATAAGTTCCCTGCCATTGCAGAGGCCTCAAGCACTGCTCACATCTATGTGTCTCTTGTCTATTTGCCAGTGGCACACAATACTTAATTCTCCAGATGACTGAACTTCACATTGGATGGCCAACCATCCAGTAACTCTGGATTCAGAAGAGGAATTCCCAGGTGAAAATCTAATGAAAAAGTGGTAAGCATGTGAGGTATCAAACTGCACAAGTGATAGATAATCTAGCTTCCCCAGCCTAGGTTAAAAGTTTTCATAAGGCCAACTGCTTTAAGACATCTGGAATTTATCTTACTGAGAACAGGGAGAGCTCCTGAATCCACTCTCCCTTGTGATTTATGGTTGTGTACAGTTAGGGTCTCAATGCAGAGCCAGCAGTAGGACATCCAATGTCACTCTACTGGAGAAGCTAAACATTAATTGCATGCATATTGGATGCCGTAAACAAGGTGTGGGCTGGCAACCCTTCAGCTAGATGAATCTTTCCAGCTTTGAACTCTAGAATTTGGAGATAAATATTGTGCCAATATTCATTACAGAAAATTATCTTTTTGCCAATGATAGAAAACATCAAGCTGACAGCTATAAGCTCAGTTTTTCTGAGTTTGTGCATCTATTTCTATACTTGTCTGCAAGTATGTGAGCAAACCCTTAAGTCCACATTCTGTCTTTGAAGTACCTTGTTTTCAAATCACACTAACAATGAACTCTCAAATTACTGTTCAGTTAAGAACTTTCCTTCAGGAGCTGGTGTTTCATATACTCAAAAGGCAGAGAAACAACAACTTCAGAACAATCCCTTATTCAGACATCTCAAGTATCTGCAAAAAATAAAACAGGCTTACAGAACAAAGACTCATAGTTCTGTGCTTCAGTTCAAACTTCAGTTAATGCCTACAGGAGCCCCGACAGATTTGGGGAGAGGATATCAGCTGTCTTTCTCACAGCATATTCCTTCTGCTCTGCATCTCTAACAATGAGAATCCATCCTACCCCATTCCTGAAGAGTACATTTAGCCACATGCTAAAACTTGGAAAGTAAACTCCGGACTGATCGAGATAGAGGGTATTTCCCGACAGGGACTCTTCTTGCCTTTCAAGACTTGCCTCTATTTCCCTTCTGTTTGGTTTATCCTTTAGCAGCTTCTTTCACTGCAACTCCTTTAAGTCAGAAAGCAAAGCGTGAAACAAGAAATCTAAAGGCACGTCACTTGAAAAAAAATTCCCTGCAGTTCTCTCATTCTCTCCGTCTCCCTAAAAGGATTACATTAAGTGATACTTGACATTTATAGATAGATCACAAGGTTGTTTTTTATAAATTTTATTTTCTTTTTCTAAAGCAATAGCACAGATCTCTAAAAATGCGGAACATCAGCCTTCTCCCTTTTTTGGTCTGATTTTTATTGTTTTCTCCTAGTGCCAGGTTGAAGTAGGAGTAAAAAAAATCCCAATAAACCTAGGGTATTAGGAAGAAGAATTAATTTATCTTCATGAACAACTTATGCACAACAAAGCTGAGGGTCTTAAAAAGGTGTGCCAGATGGACATTTTTTGAATACAGCACAAACATCACAGTTGTGATTTTTCCCCATTTCACAGAATGGACAATTGTTTCTTGCAGATTACTGAGAATCTTATTTTGCTAAAAGAAACAACCATTCAGGAAATCTGGAGCATTTAAGGATTTAGAGATACCACAAAGACATGGAACTGTGACAAAGAATCTTGATCCCACTGATCATCAATCAGTGGACAAAAATCTCTAAGTTGATATTCTCAACTTTGTCTGGTAAGCAACAAAAAGCTTGTTCTTTCAAATATTTTCCTTTTGGGATGTTGGTCCCTGACTAGCTGAGTTCCGTAGCTTAGAATTTTACACTTATTGATCATGTAAGTTACAAATTCAATTCCATAGCTTCAAGTTCGATTCCTCCATTTTAAAGATTCAGAACGAGAATTCACTATAAATTCATGCTGCTTCTTATTGTCAGCTTTATTATTTGTTTCTATGACTGTTTGTACTCCACTTGAAGAAAAACAGAACTATAACTTAGTAACTCACAAAGTAAGTCAGTTGCTGATCATGCTTTGGTATACAAGATAACAGAAGTTTGAGAATCCAAGACACACCTTTGGCTCTGTACATGGGCATTTTGGTCAATCTACACAGACTTCACCTGAATGATTTCTGTTGCTACAGCCACAGGCAGATATCAACAGCACCTGACATCCATTTCAAACTCCATATTAAAAATGCCATCTACCTGAAAGAATCCAGACTAGTAGCTAAGTACTCTGCTTCTAATCTTTAAAATATTTCAAACCAGAAAAACACTTGAGGCTCTTCTCACAATTTCTTCAAAGTTTTCCATTTGTGTGGCAGCTCACTACTGTGTTTTAGAGAACACTTAACTCACAATCAAGTAAACACCAATGTCTAATCTCTGA
This sequence comes from Bambusicola thoracicus, assembly GCA_002909625.1. NCBI lineage: Eukaryota > Metazoa > Chordata > Aves > Galliformes > Phasianidae > Bambusicola > Bambusicola thoracicus. Next base: position 21,277 of record PPHD01007025.1, read on the forward strand.
AGATTTTGGACTGTGAAGATTGACATCCTCATAACTTTAAGTGGGGTTGCTTCAGAAATCATGTCAGTGTTAATATTTCAGTATAAGACTATAAGGCTACATCCAAATGGTCAGTAAATTAGCAAGATGACTCAGAGTGAACAATAGCAAGATTCAAAACTGCAGATTTAAAGTAAAGGCAGAAGAATGAGAGTCTAGAAAACAATATTCTATAAGATATAGAAGTTGAAGGAAGCTAATTATATTCCATGATTTTGTTAAATTGCACAGTAATTTTAAAATGCAATTACATTTAAAATGAACAATTGAAAAGAATAATTATATTTCATTATGTCAGCTGGGTTGCTCAGATGAACACTATGTACTGCTGGATAGATACTCTGGCAAGGAATCTTATAATGTGAAAAGTTTAAGAAAATCATGATTATCAGCCCAATATGCTAGGAGATATTACTGCTGATGGCTACTGCCATATTTAAAACTCATTAACTGGAAATGTATTAAATACTGGAAAAAAAAAGGAAATGAAAAGTAGTACTCAGACTTTAAAACACTTTTTTCAACTTCAATTCACAAGGAACTGAAACATTTTAGTATTTCTTTACATAGAGATTAGTTGAGAACAAATATTTTGAGATATCATCTTTTGATAAGAAAATTTCAAAAGGCATTTTTATTTTTCTGAATCAAAAACAGATGTGGGCAAATTACTGAATATTGTTCATGTCTGACTAAAGCATCAGGGTCTGCTAATTTTGTGTGAAAAAGCAATGCACGAATGTCAATTTGAGACACCAGAAATACAGAAAATCTTCCAACTTCCCAATTTAGGCTTCTTCATCCCACAAACAAATGTCTTTGAGTTCCATATTTCATTTCTGTTCAGAGACAGGAAAGACTTCACAGAGTATGAAAATTTGGGAATCAAAGTTCCTAATAACATTTAATGATTATAAAGATTTAATGGTTATAAAGAGCATAAAGTTTCAAAGAAAGCAAAATGCGCTTTCTAGAAGGACCCTCTAGAGGACTGTAACTCAGCACAAGTTCAAAGGCAAACTTCAAATTAGGCAGCCAGGTTGGAGAAGTGTGTGAAACCAGCTCCCCATTCTTCATGTAAAGGTATTTTCTAACCTCTCCTGGTGAGCCCATCAGTCTGACTTCAGCAAGAAGCAGCTATAGTTTTTCTATTTGTTATAGGTTTTTTAAGGAATCAGAACTGGCTGCCTAATAAGGGACATGTGAGGTTTTGGCTTTCATGTAGTTCATTCAGTCAGTGGTTCATGCTGCTTCACTTGCAGGTTACACTCCTTTTTCCAGTCTGACTGGCTACACTTCAATTTATTTTATGGACTTTTCTGTGTGACTTCTCCTGTCGCTTTTTTCGCAGTGAAATAATACAGAATGCATGGCTAGAAGAAAGCAAGAAAGACCATGATGTTTCTCCAGCACACATGGAATTTCTTGCTGCTGTTTCAATTCCATGGTCTGAATTGCAGTCAGCATAAAGCAGGCATATCTCATGCTGGCATGTAGAGAATAAGGGAAAAGTCACATATGCATTTGCAGGCTTACACAGTTTCCTAAGATATGCGCTAGTCTTCGTTAGCATTTGGGAAGAGTTCTTCACCAGCAAATTTAATGCCAATGTTAAATATCTTTTAGTTGTACAAAGCAATTCTAGGGCAAGTCTGTCTACAACTTCAGTAAGTTAGGACATGGTTGAATAAAGTAAAAATTAAATGAGACTTTAAAATGTTTGCAAATCCCATAAACGATGTCAGGAACTATAATATGGATACATTTGTTTTTGTAATTCTCTCTTCTTACTCTTGACATTCTTTGCAGTTATAGTAATTTGCATCAATTGTGCATTGTAGCATTCTGGGATATTTTCTGTACAAATGTTCATCATTCTTAAAGCTCAGTCTTAAATCTGTGTTCTCGTTTAGACAAGAGTATGTCATTAGCAGAGGGTAGTTAGAGTTAGGATACTATGGTTAGGCTGTGGTTGGACTTGATGATCCTCGAGGTCCCTTCCAACCTGAGTAATTCTATGATTCTATGATTCTATTAGTCACAACACATTAGCAGTTAGAAAGCGTTACTCAATAATGAAGTAATTGGTCCATTACATTTATGTCAAAATTGCCAGCCTAACTTTATGGTCTATGTTTGCAGTGGAGATTCCAGATACCACTTGGTTTAACAAGTTAGACTTTCAGTCTGTCCAGCATTCAAAAACTGCAAATATCATTAAAATTCAAGCCATCTTCAGACAAAAGAGTTTTTTTTTTTTTTTAATAAAAATACCTTATATTTCTGTATGGCAAACAGGTATACAGGTATTGGACCAGAGAGATCATCGCATTACAAAGGAGAAA
>PPHD01007026.1:0-23660 GCA_002909625.1 Bambusicola thoracicus
TGGCCGAAAGCAAAGGGCCGAGACACGGCTTGGCGCGGGGCCGCTGGTCACGTTTGCACGCGGCGGTTTTAGGAGTCGCTAGTACAGACTCGGGGGGGTACAAGAGACAGGCCCCGCACTCACTACTTAGCTTTGCACGCGTGCTAGAGGCCCGCCCGCCAGAGGAAGGCGCCGGTTCCTCAGCGCTTCGCCACGGCCTTCTCCTACCCCGCCGCCCGCCCCTCAGGAGCCCCGCGGCGGCCCAACGGCGGCGAGGCGGGCTGAGCCGCGCGCTCACGACCGCTCCGTTGCCATGACAGCGGCCCAGCCGCCGTTGGGCCGCAAGCGCGGCGCTCTCGTGACGTCACGAGTCCGCCGAGCCTTCATTGGTCCCGACGAAGGAGGCGGGCGGGCCTCCGGCACGTCCGGCTCGCCGATTGGTCGGCTCGCGGTCGTTGCGCGTGGCGGTGGGGAGCTCGTCTCGGCGTCCCGTGTGATCCCGGCGCGGTGCGGCCGCAAGCAGATGGTGAGCGATTTCCCCTTCCCCTACGCCAGGCTGCCTCTGCTCGGCTCTCGCCGCTCCGCCTCAAGGAGCCTGCAGGGTGCGGGGGGATGGCCAGGCCCTCACCGCGTTCCCTCCTGGGCCGCAGCGTCCCCACCTGTGGAGCGTGGCGGGCCCGCAGCATCCAGCCGCTCAGACCTGCGCCACGGGGACAGGCTGGTTTGCAGTCCGACCAGGGAAGGACCAAATACCTTTGCTCCAACGGAGCTGATGCTCTCAGACCTCCCATTTCAGTACGGAATTTGAGGGCTGCCTAAATTTGTCTCCCGCTTCCAGTCAGGACCCTTATCACCACTTCATTCTGAGGCTGCCTGCCTGCTTTCTCCAGCATTCCCTCTAACTGGCAAGCCTTCTGCTTAAAGCTGAACATGGGAAGTCCGGATAGTTCTTCCCTCAGAACAAAGTCACCACCTCGGTTTCTTTCTAGGATAATCCAGGAAAACCCACACAGAGACCCGGCTGCAGTCTGACGGGTTCAGCAAAGAATGTTTCTCATTTCTGCTACACCTTTGCTGTTATTTATAAGTTAATCGTGTTCTGATTTTTCTTTTCTCAGTGGGCCATTTCTCATCTTTTCTCTCCTTCTCTTTCCGAAGGCGTCCAACTATAGAAAACCTGGCTTAAGTACAGCCCAGCGAAAGAAAAGCGGCTTGAAACCCGAACTTACGGAAGAGCAAAAGCAGGAGATAAGAGAAGCTTTTGATTTGTTTGATACTGATGGATCTGGAAGCATTGATATAAAAGAACTGAAGGTTCTCAAAGCTTTTTTTTTTTTCTTGGATGGAAGTATCACGGGTCACAAGATTGCAGCTGCTTTTCTGTTTGCCCAGGCCTTGCTTGCTCTGTTTTCAAATGGCTTAGGTTTATGAACAGCAGTACTGACTTGCTGCCACAACTGAATTCTTTTGTTTTAGGATGAATACCAGAATACAAAATAGTTCTTCGTCCTGGAGGTAACCACACAGATCTCGCACATATTCAGGAAAGATGCTACCATTTTTTTCATGCATATAATCCACAGATCATCTGTTCTTTTGTTTAAAAAAGAATAAAACAGAGATGTGAGTTGCACTTTAGTTGGCAGTTCGGGCAGTGTCTGTGTGTGCGTGCACACGGTGGGACATGGGGGAGTTTACTTTGTTATGTTTTCCCTACCAGTGCCTGACTATTTTTTTCCCCCAAGCCTGAACATTTTAGCTTCTTGGCCTTGATTCCTCACATAGAAGCACATGAGCTCAGCTTCTGCACACATCACCTAAAATTACAGGGTTGTCCTAACTGGCTTAATTTAGGATTTATTTGGCTGTACTTATATTTGATTAAGGCAACTGTGTTATCTGAACACAGTTTACACATGTGAAAATATAGTTCTTAAAATGGACTGAACTGGTGTAGCATCAACCACTTCATGCTACGTTTTGCTTTTTGAAAATTAATTCCAAAATATGGATACTTTACAATAGAAAGTGGTCCCCTCCGAAAGACAAAGTAGAATACTTTGAGTTATCCCATCACAAGGCACTGGTCAGAAAAGACGCTTCAGATAAACGTGAAGTTTTTAGTCACTTAACACTTTCCAATAGAAAGAAGCTTACCACGAAAGTTTCTGTCACTGTTTCCATCAGATCATGCAGAAGGAATCGGTGTTAACAGATCAAATCCTCCTCAAGTTGTGTGTTCTTGAAACTTCAGTTTCTAAATGAAATGTGCTGTAATTATTTGGCACACCAGGACCAGCAAATTACTAGTCATTTATTTTTTCAGTAGTGAAGTAAGTAGTTTCTAGGCTGGTAGAATACCAGAGCTTGGGTTTAAACAACATTAAGCATTTGTACAACCCTCTAAACAGCAACACCTGCTTTTACAGTAATACTTTGCGTGTGCTCTGTAAGTCTCAAAGTTTGCTTTTCTTTTCCTTAGCCCAGCATTAATTGTTTGATGATTTGCTGAGGCAGAGTTTTATGGAGTGTTTGTCAGTTGCTCCCGCTCCCCAACACGTAACCAAAAGTGCCAAGAGCCATCCACCTGGATTTCTTTATCTGTGCACTGCATTGTGTCAGTTAACAACATGTAATTCAGAAGACATCAAAATTAAAAAGCATTCTGCCCTCTATTTCAGATGAATTGAGATCACATCCCTGATTGCCCTGCTCCCCTTCCCCCAAAGTCTCATTCTGAGAATCCAGTCCTTTTAGGAACTATGCTGAAAATTAATGCGTAGATAAGAAACATAGATTATAACCTTTTCCTAACTCAGACGCAAAAAGTTTCTCAGGTTCAGAAATGCGTCTGTGTTCCACATGGACCCAAAGAGAGAATACGGGAGTCTTACGAACATCAAACCTACACTATGACTAATATGAAAGATAAAACACACAGGCAAGAGCTATCAGGATGTCTTACTTGCAATGTCTTGTTACTACAGTTTTAAAAGAGGAAATTTGTGCAGCTGCTGCCTTTAGAATTCTGGTGGCCTCCTAACACAATTGCTTTTTGGCACAGGTTGCGATGCGTGCTTTAGGCTTTGAGCCAAAGAAAGAAGAAATTAAGAAAATGATAGCAGATATTGACAAAGAAGGAAGTGGCACCATTGACTTTGAAGACTTCTTGGCTATGATGACACAAAAAATGGTAGGAGTTCTTAAAAATACATCTCTATCATTTTGAGACAGCATAAGGAATACTACACAAGGATGTATCAGGAGCAGGTGTTCTCTAAGTAATACATATTTTACTTTCCCTCTAGAGTGAAAAGGATTCAAAGGAAGAAATTCTGAAAGCTTTCAGATTATTCGATGATGATGGGACAGGAAAGATTTCATTCAAAAACTTGAAAAGGGTTGCCAAGGAGCTGGGAGAAAACTTAACCGATGAAGAGCTTCAGGTAAATTCTGACTTGCCAGAGCTTTCCCAGTGGGAATGAACCAGTCCTAGGAGTTCCTAAGGACAGGGTAGGAAATTCATGCAATGCAGAAAGAGCTGAGAGGTTAGAAACATGAAGAATAATAAAATACATGGTTCTGTTTTCTTATTAAGTAATTCCAATTTGTTGTTTTTTAATGAATAGGTCTTATGTTTAGAGTCAAACCCAGTGCCTGATCAGATATACTCTATGTTTTGTAGGAAATGATTGACGAAGCTGATCGAGATGGAGATGGAGAAGTGAGCGAGCAAGAATTTTTGAGAATCATGAAGAAAACGAGCTTATATTAGGATTTGTTGCCTTACAGCTGTTCCAAAAGACTACAGGGAAAAGACTTAAAAACGGGTTTGTGTCTCCTGCATATTATTACGCTATGTAAGGAAAGCCTGAAAGGACAGATTTTCATCTCAATTCTTCTTTTTCATCAAAGTTAGTTGCAGGGAGGGGCTCTGGTACCCAACAAACTGTTCAAGTGAGATACTGCAGAAACAAAAAAATACTGCAGAAATGAAAAGGAAAGATGAACTGAGCAGGCAAGGTAGGATCCCTTTCCCCTCAGGCCCCCAAATGAAGATTTCACTAATTGCCATTTTGGATAAAGAATGCTGTGTCTTAAGTAGATAATTAAAACAACCTGAAAACATTTCACTTGGGTCGTGAAGATTACTGCTGTTTCTGGGAGAAGCCAAGTCTCACCTTCCCAAGGCTACATAATAAAGAGATAATCTCATTAACACCTTAAAGAACCAAAGTATGAGTACAGTATTTTTATTCCTTTTAAGGCTTTTAGGTTATCTTTTTGTCCTTTTATTTCCACAGAAGACTCAGAAATCAATTGCATATTTATATTTATTTCTGTATTAAACACTGTATTCTCCTAGCAAGTTCATTTTGGACCTTAGTGGGAAACAAAACATATATATCTAGTTCTTGGTTCTTCATTCTGAGCAGCATGCCATCAGTAAACTATCTTTCCTTTAACTATTCCATGATATGATACCTGAAACTGGTTTACTTAAGTCTTGGATTATCATATAACCTGCTTGATTATCAAAGTTTATTGTATGACCAGTCAACATCGTGTGCCATTGCTCTTACTCCAGAGACTTTGCAGAATTGTTGTTATGCCATGATTTTAAGTACTTAAGGGAAACACAATTCTGGGGCACAGTAGAGTAAGTTCTCTCTAGCTATTTAGAGTCAAGTAGCAGAGAGGAATTGAATCTGAAGTGAAAGAATAGCTCACTTTGCACATCTGTGGATATAGTTAGATCCATGCAATCCAAATTCATTTCAGATATCGCAGCCTTTTTTACTCTTATCAAGTACTTTCCCTTTTTTTGAATAGTTCTTGTATATAATACCATCAATCCAGAATTTACTGGAGAGCCACTCTTCCATCCTGTTGTGACACAGCAGCAACACACAGCCTGAAACCTGATTATTTGCTTCTGCAAGGTGGATTTATCCTTGTGTCACGATACAACATTCAGCCTGGGGAAACTGTATACCCCAATCCACATCTCTCTGTTTAGCTCCTTATTACAGCTGCCTCAGCTCTGATGAGCTGTAAGGGCCCACCAGGGGGAGAGTTACTTTCAGCAGCAGAAAGGGGAGGTGTTTACTGACACTAATCCTTAGCGTGCAAATGTGGAGCTGGCACACAATCCTCTGAGTTTCATACTCTGAGCTGTTCTCTGAATAGACCCTCTCTAACCTACACAGTAGGCTCAAACCTGCTCACGGCCAGAACAACCTCAGAGATCTGTGAAGTCCACTATTTAGACGTTCAGTGGCAGTAGATGTAAGCTACAGTACTGTAAGCTTTTTAAAACGTGTATTAACTTTGTATAGTGTGAAATAAAACTGTTTTGTGAGTTAATGACATGGTGTTTAATGACTTATGCTGACAAAATTACATTTTCAAAAATAATTTTGAAGTGTTAAACAGCTCATCACGTATGCTTTTGCTTTGTCTTTTCTTCTAGAGAAATTCCTAGTTGCAGTAGTCTTTCCCTCTTCCGCTATGCTGATCAGAAGTTTCTAGTACTAACTACTTATAATCAGAAAGGGAAATTTGAAGTTCTAGTTGATGATGGGGAATCCCAGAGCCGATTAGAGTGACTGTACTTTTAATACTGCCACAGGAAGAGATTGATGACTGCTGTTTACCTATGATGCATTTCACATCTCTCTTCCTGTTCTAATCCTGCTACTTGACTTCTGAAGGTAGGAAAAAGACACACAGTCATACTTACTGATGAGGAAATTTCATTTCTGGCTTGCACATTAATTTCTTAAGTCTGGAATGTTGGACCGTGTCTAAATTAGCACAGAACTTGCAGGTGTTAACGTAATAGAACAAGTGTCTCACGCTGCTTTAGTCTGCATTATAGCGAGAGATATCTTGCCTTCTCTTCAGCCACAGACACCACGTACGATGACTATCAGCAACTCTGGCAGCAGCCCACAGCAGTGCTGTGGTTCTGTGCAAATTGTTTTCATAGAATCATTGTCATTATGAGTCCTTCCACACCTTGAAGAATTTCTTGCTTATATTTGTATAGCCGGTGGGAGAAAAGGAGCCTGACTGAAGCCAATGCTGAGCTCAGAGTTAGGTTTTTGTGGGGAACAAGTGCTGAGCTGCCTACTTATCCTTTTACTGGGCTGGCAACATTCAGCTCAGTGAATTGTGAAAATACTCTGCAGATGTTTTTCCCGGACTCTACTCTGGTGGCTTATCCTAAATAAAACAGTCTCACTAGAGAAGACAGATTACTTGCACCCCCTCCCCCTCTTCACTCTATACTCAAAAATACACTAACTTGAGAAGCTGGGGCACTTCTCAGAGACCCGGATTCAATTCCTTAGCACTAAAGCATTGAAATGGAGGCAAAGCAGTGATTCAGATTTCCTTGTGGGAAGGGACTCATCTCTACAAGCACCTGAATCCAAGAGAAAACATCAGTGTGTGTGCACAGAGACCTGATGCAGAGCAGACAGCTTCATTCCTGAGCCAGAAGCAGGTATCTGTGAGCTCCGTTCTCTGCATCCCTTTACCTCTTTTGTACTGGGAGGGAGTCAGGGTTCTTACCTGGCATTTGCAATTCCACCTGGACAGCTGCAGTTCAGATGCTTCAACGTGTACTTCCAGCTGGAACCCTCCTCCTCAACACCAGCAAAGCTGGATTTTCAGTTTGAGTTTCAGTTGGAAACTGGACAAAAAGGAAAGTGGAACTGTAATTTGTGTCTAGCAAGCACCTAAATATCAAAGTGTTGCTAGGGGATAATAGCTGCTTGGGAAATAAACTTGCAAATTACATCCAATGAAAAATGCTTTTATATGAAAATGCACTGGGATTTTAATAGATAGCAAACAGTTCAGAAGACAAAAAATGTTACTTAGAAGTTAAATTCCACAATATGCCAATTGGATGGCGATTTTACATTAAACCTTACTGCTATCTTCCCTGTGCAACTTGAAGTTGTCTCTCAGTCCCAAAATCCTGCCAGCCAAACAGTAAAGGGAATCTTCAGTTGGCTTTGGAGAAGCAGAAGTGAAAAAAATGTTCCTAAGGTGCTCCAAAACACAAGTTCTCTTTCCAAGCTTAGTTACATATGCTAACAGTAACCAGCCACAGCGTGCCTCTCAGGCACAGAGAGTAAATAACGAGGTAGTTTAGGGTGCTCCCCAGACATCCTTCAATGCACGGGAATAGCAGACACAACATTCATGCCTCCTGCTGCAGGGGAGCGACCAACCTGCCTGGCCTGCAGACTGGGATGGTCCTTGACATGTGAGGAAAGAATTCCTATGAGAATAACTCTGCAGAGATTATTTCCTTTTGCATTACATCTGTAAATAGCACACTTGTGAGTGACCAGTCAAAAACTAACATGTGGCATGCTCAGTCCCAGAGAGCCAGGGCACACACCTGGCCAAGCGGCTCCAGCAAACAGAAGACAACAATCACCCCTTTGCTTCAGCTCAGAGTGACTGTGAAGGGCTGCACTGAGCAGGCGTGGAGTTGTGATTTCAGTGGGCACTCCATACACTGCTCAGCTACAGGATGTGCACTCCTCCATCTCCACATTCAGATGCGTAAGCCTTTTCAGTTCTCTGTAAGGTAGTAAAGAACTGATAGATCTGAGAGTCTTACAGCCTCGCTAGAGGGCATCCAGTTACTAATGTGCGGGTGATGCTAATTTCTCTGTGGCTTTTAACGATGATTGAAAGTAGGCTAACAAATACCAGCCAGCTGGGGCTTGAAAGACACAGTTGGATACCAAATTTTTTTTTGCTTGTTTCTTCTTTAAAGAACGCAGCACTTTTCATGGAACTCCAGCACAAAATACTCTAATTAATCAGCTGGTTGTTCAAAGCTAAGCCCCCAAACCACACTTTCTCACACTCCCACTCTGTATCAGTAGCTCTAGGCATGCTCTCAGGGGAGCAGAGAGCTGAGTTTACCTTTCACACAGTCCTGAGCTCTCCAATCTCTACTCTTCAGGCTCATTTTCTCTCTTTAGAAATACTGCTACCAAGTGGAACCACCTAAAGCAGAAAGACAGAGCCAGACCCATTGTGGGATGCTGGTAGTCCTCTCCTGGAATGTAGGAAAACTAGAATCTCAGTCTTGCTTTGAGACAAGAGGAACAAGGATTTGAGAATTAGACCTTTGGCCCAAGGTAAGCGCATTGACCTTATGGAGACAGTTTACACTGGGATGGATGTCTGATGCCTTTTGGTGCTGGAGAGTGATCCAAGAAATAAGTTTTCAGGAAACTGCATGGCCAAAGCACACAAGCAAGGTAGGTGGACAGCTGCCTAACAGGTTAATGGTGGCTCAGAACATCAAGGGCTTTACAGCTTGTACATTTCTGCTGCTGGAAAAAGATAATGCCCATGAGAAAAAGATGTAGAGTTACAGTTGGTGCAAGGCAGAGGACCTGGGAATTTTGACACTCCAAAACCCAATCTGCACGTGACCAGTTGCTCAAGATTCAGCCACAACAGTTTCACATGCATATATTCTCCTAATGTTTGATGTGTGTACATGGAAGTGCATGCTGTGTGCACACATGCAAATCTCACAGTCTGCTACTACTTGAAATTCACAAGTACAAATGTGAGCATACATTTAGAAGCATCATTTGCAAGGAGGGTGGATTTGCTGTAATATTTTAGTCCCACATAGGATAGGGTGTGTCTACTGTGAAGAAGCGTAGCCCTTACTTCCCTGGAGCAAAAACCCTATGAGATAAGCCCAAGGACAAAGTCAAGGCAAGGCTGGGATGAATATTGCCACTCCAGTGCCACAGCTCAGGGCCACGAGGCAGGGCTGTGCTGCAGGGCAGCACACACACACTTCATCAAGCCTTTGAGTGGCCAGGTTTGGTAGCCATGGCAAGCTAGTCCATGCAGCGTAGGGTTCAAAAGCAATGTCTGCTCCNGTGCCACAGCTCAGGGCCACGAGGCAGGGCTGTGCTGCAGGGCAGCACACACACACTTCATCAAGCCTTTGAGTGGCCAGGTTTGGTAGCCATGGCAAGCTAGTCCATGCAGCGTAGGGTTCAAAAGCAATGTCTGCTCCATAGCATGAGTACATCAGCATACAGGGCTTCTCAACAGAAAAATGCCACACAAGCCTGCTGTACGTGCATGGGCTGTCCGGGTGTTAGCTGTGGGACATAGCATGAGTACATCAGCATACAGGGCTTCTCAACAGAAAAATGCCACACAAGCCTGCTGTACGTGCATGGGCTGTCCGGGTGTTAGCTGTGGGACCCAGCATAGGAAGCCCCCATTCCAGCTTTGGTATCTGCAGTCTCAGGGACCTGGCTCTTCTTCTCAAGGGCACTTCATTCCCCTTAAAAGTTGAACAGCCTCTTGCTGGTGACAGAAAATTCACTACAAAGAGCACAACCGTCTTCCCCTTCCCCCAGTGTGAAATAAGTCAACAAATAGGTTTCATGGAAAACAAATGAAATTGTTAACCTAGGCAGTTTCTCACATTATGTTAAAGCACTCTCCCCAGAAACATAGCTTAGGTCAAATAAAACTATCAACATTTACAAATGCATGCTATTGGGAAAGTTCTTTCCTAGTACGGTTTCTTCTTCACCTGCTCAATTTCCTTAACACAGAAAACAGATGTTTTCTTGCAAATTCTGTCATACCTACAATAAAAATAAGGAAAGATCTAAACATCAAGGAAAAACCGACCATAAACAGCGCAAATATGATTTATAAACACAAGGAGGCATGTCGCTAGGAACAAGCTACATCTATATGAAATTCTGAAGATGTCCTACCACATCATCTCAATTTAAGGAAGCACACATTTTTAAAAGCTATTTTAAAATAAAAGCTAAGCTGATGTGTCCTCTTTAAGCAACTTATAGCAAGATCAGCCAAAGATGAAATCCACAGAAGCACACCTTTTGAATGTTTTGTGCAAATCGGTTCACATGATGTGCTGAGTTATGCGAGGTCAAAGATGATGGTGACTGCAGAGTAGCTCAATTCTGAAAGTGAGGCTAATAAAAATAATAGGAGACTGAGGTACAGATAAGGTCCAAAAAAATGGGGCACACAGAGCTACGCTATCTACCAAACCCAACATCCAGGTACCTTTTCCTTGTTTTTGCTGATTCCTGACGAGGTCCCTTCTATACGTTTGAGTAGCAAGGACTGGTGGTGCCATCTTCAAATCCTTGCCACTTATTTCCAAAGCTGTCAATTACTCACTGCTTGATGGCTAGTTATTTACGAAGAGAAACAGAAACCAGCTTTGCATGCAACTCTTCCAAATAAACTCAGCTGAGAAAGATTTTTCATTAACTTTCAATTCTGATGGCATAAGCTGCTACTTGTGGTCCTAAAGGTACATTTTGCAGAAACAAAACAAGATCATTTTTCTTCCTCCCCAAGGTGGAAAAAACCCACAACACACCGGTGGGGGCACAGTCTGTCTAAGGCAGACGTATGCTTTTGTAAATAACATTGCAATTGCAAAGTAAGTGCAATTATTTTCTGTAAGCAGAAAAATTCTGTAGTTGAGAATAGAATTTGGTTAGCACATCCCTTACCGGACAACTTTTCAGCTTTCTCTTTCGTGTTGGGGTCTGATAAAGTATTTAACAAAATGGCTGACTGTCCCAAGTATTGCTTCTGTTCATCCTGCAAAACAAATAAATGCTCTCTGTGGAGTCCAGAGAAAACAAGTCACCACATGCTTGGGGTCCTTGTGCAGAAAGCCGTTTCTGGTATTAAAAACAGCAATATTACAAATCCGACAGAAAGTGAGTTGAAAATACAATCACAATTGCTAAAGCCGTTCCCAGAAATGAAATGACTTTCAGAAGAGGAGTGGGAAGAAGCACGTATTCTTGTTCTTCCTAGTACCAAAACAAGATGTGATAGAGGTATTAGAAAGGATATTATTTATTAAGTGGGGATTTTTGTGCAAATGTTCAGAATCCTCCTCGCTACCAAATGTCATGCAATACTATGACTAAGTCAAGATCTAGGATGCTTCAATCCCGACCACCTCCTGCTACGGACTCAGCATCATCTATTCCCACTGCCCTCAGGAGGACTAAGCGGTGCTTAGCACTTCTGCAAAACCAGGCCCTAGACAATGAAGGCTTTTGGTATGGGCTTCCTATTTCCTGCAGTGGATTTGTGTAGGTGGCTTTGTTACCAGAAATCCATACTCCTACACAGCAACTTCTGACTGTGTTTCTGCAGAAATGACTATAATGAAAGGAATGAAATATTTTTAAAATAATCACGTCTCTGTTTCTCCAAACCAATTAGGGTATCTCCTGCTGGCAAGATTAATTTATTCACCTCCTGGGTCGCAAAATTAAGAGCAGGGTGGAAAACAACAGGATTAAGACTTGCAGAGGCACTGAGGCTTGGACTGCCACATGCATGAGGAGGCGAGAGCCCGTCTGCACTGCCCCATCTTCATGGCCAGCAGCTGAGTCACTGCCCAGCCTGCAGAGCTTCTCACTGCTGCATTTCGCAGCCAGGAAAATCCCACATCCTCCCAGTGGGTGTAGGAAATGCAACCACAGCCTCTGGACATGCCAGCACCAAAAACAAAGGAAGACTGTCGCACAGGCAGCATCCATGGACTTGAGGCCAGCATCTCAGCACCTTGATGATGGGAGCCCAGCCCCTGTGGCACAAGGCCACGGGTGCAGGAGCTGCCTGATGGTTTCCCAACCTTGATGCTGGCAAGGCACATGACCAGCACTAAATCCCTCCACCAGGATCTGCTGTGGCTCCTGGGAAGCAATCTCTCCTGTCCCACCCCATCCCCATTCTTGCCTGGAGAAGCTGTCGATACCTCACTCCTGGAGGCATTCAAGGCCAGGTTGGATGGGGCTCTGAGCAACCTGACCCAGTGACTGGCAACTCTGTCCGCAGCAGGGAGTTGGAACTGAGTGGGTTTTAAGGTCCCTTCCAACCAAAGGCATTCCATGATTGAGTTTCTCTGCTGTTTAGTGAGAGACAGGTTGCACCCACCCCTTGCTCATGTCCCCTGCAGCCTCCCAGCCCCAGCTTTTGCCTCCACATGCAGGGACTTACTGCAACCAAGCCTTGCCACACTGCTGCAGCCAGAGTAGCCCTGGTCAACTCCAGTTGGAGGTCACCAGAAACGCTTCTCCTGTCTGCCACTCATCTCTACTGCTAACAGGGAATGATGGGGGGGAGGGGGGGGGCAGAATGAAGAGGTGGGTGCAATTAGCCAAGCAGATTTTCATCTATGGATTTGTCAGTACCAACTGAACACTGCCAAATGCTGCTTCAGACAAGGGCTCTACAAGCCCACTTCTGGGAAAGCAGCTGGAGATGTTGCTCACAGATCTGAATTCCTTCTACGAGTTCTCCAGAGCACTTCCCCAGCTCACATTGAGGGTGCTGTTACTCAAAGCAGACCGCAAGCATCCTGGGTCAGCCAGAGCCTGCTCCTCCAGCCTAAGGCTAAGTTTAGCTTTTGGGAAAGAAAACACACAGGCAGGCTGACAGGGGTTTGCCTGGCTGTCTGGGCAAGTGCTCCAGACAACAGCTCCTTTGAGAAGCTCCTCCTGTGCAGCTGAGACCTGCCATCCCTGAATGCGTGCTCACACATGCAGGTGGCAGCAGAGTGGGCACCGGAGGCTGCCTCAGGAACATACCCAAACAACCTCTCAGTCCTCCGCAGTATGAGCGTTCCACAAAGCCTTCAATGGCTTGAGAGCTGCTTAGAACCAGCACCAGTTCCCAGCCATCCCCACCACACAAACACAGCTCCTGGATGGCACCACGCACCACACTCCCTCAGCGGCCTCCCATCCCTCAGAGCGCTGCCCGGTGTCTCCAGCACTGCCTCCCTGCTCTGTTTAACTACTTGTGCTTTCCCTAGAAAGGTTAAGAAGCAAGCACCGTGCAGTAAACAAAGAGAAAAACTTTTCTGACATCCATGCTCAGTCATATTTGTTACATGAAGACACCACATGAAATGGGAAAGCACAGACACGGGAAAACAGTTACACCTTGAAGGGAAAAAAATAAACCAGCCTTTCCCATCCGCTTCTCAGCACCCATCCACTGCATGGACCACGTGCTGCCTAGACTCCCATTGGGTGAGCTAAAAGGTGCATGCATATTATTGGAATGAATTCCCTTCTACAAGCTGGAGTTAGAAAGAACCGATATAAATGAGTAGGATGTGAGATACTGCCTCATTGTACCCCTAAGCTCAAAAGTTTATGATGGCTTTCAAACGCTAAGCGAAAGCATAAAGATGGCAGATGAGTTCCCTTTAAACTACAAAATAATCTGTTTTTAAGAAGCAAGGCACTGATTGAAAGCAGATCTATGTATTCAATGGAAAATGGAGTCTAGGACAGTATCTTTCACGGCATATTGCCACTCTGAAACTTTTGTAGTTCAGAAGGTGGCATAAATATTTGACAAAAATGAAATTGTCTGACACTTATTTCAGCAGTTTCCATTGAGAAACTGGCTTGTCCAAGGCACTCTTTAAAAAAAAAAAAATTACATCAACTTCAGTAGATTTTACTTGATAATGCTCAACCAGTTCCTAGTAATTACCACTATTTATTATTTGCATATGAAATTTTAGGGACTATCCAAGCAGAACAGTAACAGGCCTGTGCCCTAGAAAGCCTTCAGCCTCAGCAGAAGACAAGTGAAAATGAACAGTACAGCACATACATAAGGTGTCTTTGGTCTGAAATCCAAGGAACATTAACATCCTTCCGATGTTCATTTCCTAGACAGGGACATTTCCCAAAGGCGTAAGAAAATTGAAATTGGGATGCTTTGGAAGTATTAAAAAAGCTGTACTCCTAAACGTGCAGTAGGAAAGCAGTAGGTCTTTGGAGAGCGGATCAGCATGAGGCAGAAAGGAACATACTGGCAGCGAGCAGGAGATGCCAGCGAGGCTGAGCTCATCATAGCCAGCCCATAGCAAACAGACCTTTGTCTTGCATTTAACGTGAGAGAGCAGAGGGATTCCACAGGAATTATTTAAGCAGTGGGTAGGCTTAGAAAATTAGCACAAAATGACCATGTGAAAGCCAAAAAGAATCCTGCAACGGAACACAGACAAGAGGAATGGCTTAGCTCAGAGAAAAAACCTGAGCGTTACTGAGTAAGTACTGAATAAGAACAGGCCCAAAACCTGTTTGTGTGCTTTTGGGCAGGACTGCTCCTAAATCACCAGCTTGCTGATTAGTCACTGCCATGTCAAACCATTTGGATGTTTTTACCTGAGGCTGCTCAGAATTTAGGGTTCCAGGAGCACGTGCCACCACATTATCTGCCCATCTTAGTCCAGGTTCCTACACGTGAATCATTCACAAACCAATACTGCCTTCAGGAAAAAAAAAAACAAAAACAAAAAAACAAAAAAAACATTCATCACCAGTTTCCCCACCAGAGACCTCTTGCCAGGGAAGGAATTGCCAACAGCTCCTTTCAGTTGGTTAGTCTTTGCATTTACAATGACTGGTGTTGCTTGGCTATGCTGCGCGCTGCCATTCCTTACTCTTTAGCTGAATGACAAGACTAAAACACCAAACAGGAGCTAACAAATAATACATCTTCCACATTGTCTCAGAGATCTGATAAGTCAACATCCAAACACACATAAGCAAAAAGCACAGGAAAACACTTCTCTGCTTTTCTGAAACTAACAGAAGATTTCAGGGATTGGTTTTGGATCCAGCAAGCCGAGGAGTTGTTTTCAGTACTCTTCATTAATTTCTTGAGCTTCTTCAAGGGCATATTTCTTGCTTTATTCATTTGTAAGAAGCTGACAACCCATACATAACAACAACTTCAGCATCATATGTTAAACAAAAGGAACAAACAGTGCACTTCTGGTCAGTAGCATCTAAGTCTGAGCAGAAAACTACACTCCCATCTCTTGGCTTAGGCTCCCAATGCACATTTGTGCAGTCAATTTATTCCAGTTGTCAGGCTTTCCATTTGACCTTTTAAACAGTGGCATGCAGCCCCGGCCCTTTTGCAGCCCCATATCTCTGTCATCAGTGACTCAGCAGCTCATCAGATACCCCACAAAGTCTGCAGGCACACAGGATTATGTGGTTTTCAGTGACAATTTTCCATCAGTGTTTTTTACTTCCTTCTAATTTAAATCAGTCTCTTATTAACAAGCAAAAGATGGAAGCCTTTGATAAGGTCTTCTTCAGCAGATCAGATGGGATATGTTAATTAGAATCATAGAATCACTGAGGTTGGAAAAGACCTCTTAAGATCATCCAGTCCAACCACCAACCCATCTCCACCACACACACTGATCCTCTCTCTCAGTGCCACGTCCCTATGTTTCTTGAGCACCTCCAGGGACGGTGACCCTAACACCTCTCTGGGCAGCCTGTGCCACTGCATCACCACTCTTTATGAGAAGAAGCGTTCCCTCATTATTCAAGCCAAAACTCCCCTGGTGCAACTTGAGGCCATTCCTTCTTCTCATCCTATCACTGTCACCTGGGAGAAGATGCCAACCCCTAACTGATCACCACCACCTCCTTTCAGGTGGTTGTAGAGAGCAAATTATACATATGATGCTAAAAATGAGGCATACCACACCACTTTATGATGGCATGTCCTTTTTTTTTAAAAAAAGGAAAAATTAAAGTTATTCTCAATGCTTTTTTTTTTCCCATAAACATTTGCTGATGTTTAGTGGCTGACTAAATAATAATTTGCAGACTTGTTGGTGAACGGCTGATATAATAGTATCATATTGCAGCACTTGTGGCCAAACGCAGTTTCCATAGCATAGCTGAGAACGCAACGAGTAGAAATACGAACCTGTTGGTACTATGCAGCCTGCACCACTTGCATAATTCAGTCATTGGTGGCTGCTTTATTTTATGGGGCTGCAGAAGCACACACAAGGGATTGTTTTTGACAGAGCCTGACCTACTCTAACAAAGGGCTAAGTAAGTTGTTCAGAAACACCACTATACAAAGAAACCCCGGGGAGATTGTTTCAAGCACTTTCTTTTCATCATCCCTAGCTCTTAAATCCAAGATTCACCCAGGTACAAAGACAAGGGGAGATGGAAGGAAACAGGTTAGTTGTACAAGACCGATGCAGGAAAATACTGTTTTTAGAGAAGGCTGTGGAAGCGTATCCCACAGTACGGCCTACTGCTCTGCTGCGAGCAAGGTCCTTCTACATCAGTCAGCTCTAAAAGGAAAATCTATGTACAGAGCAGAACAGCATCAAGATGACCAGAAGCCATCAGGTTCTCAGGGAACCGCCAGGAAAGAGCAGTATGCTTGCAAAGACAAGCTCTTGTAGTTAAGAGCAGCAATAACTACTTTTGCTTAGTTAAATCCTTTTTTGCATACCATCGTTGGTTTTCAATTACAACCTCACAGATTTTTCCACATAGTTCTTGCTACTAACAGAAAAATTACTCAGTTTATCAACAGAGTTCTTCACCTTATTTTGTGTCACGTAAATTAAGCATAAGCTCCCATATTAAAAAAAAATTATTTTTTTTAATGCTACCTGCTCATCTAAATCTCATATCTCCTTACAAACGTGACAACGTTTTGTTGCAAACAGATGAAAAACAATGCAGGACTGTTTCCAACTTTCACTTGCAACATGAAGCTGAGAGAGAAAACACACGCAACACAACTGAGAAAAATCAGCAAACTCCTCATGCTGAGGACATTCGGTGTTTCATGCCAGCACCCAGCATAAGGCACGACTTTCTGGCAGCTGCTAGTGCTCACCTCTGCATCAGGACTCCAGGCAATCTAAGTTGGGAATCCAGAAAATACACAATTTCTGTTCCCATGTTGGAAAAAATCTTGTTCCTTTCAGCTTGTGATCACTACGCGTAGTTTGGGAGGTGAACCCTAACGCAGGGAAAAGGAATTCTGCAACTACCTTAATAGAGGAAGTCAGTGACTAGCATGGAATTAGGGCAGAATTAATTGCTGGGAAGAGGGACAGGTGGGAAAGGAGTGAGAGAACACAGCCTGACTTCAGCTTTGTAAATTAGGGAGAAAGCCCCACAGATCCCCTATTCATGGGCTGAAAAGTTCTGTTTCATGCACGTGCACAAACCAAAAGTGATGGTTACACAGACGAAAAAAAAAATCCCCTCCTCACTCTTTTGAGGGAGTCTGACTCATGATTTTCAGACTTTTGGGGACTTTTAAAGGCTTTTCTCACAGTAGAAGCCATAGCCACAGCACTGAATAAGCAAAGGTGGGTGGGAAGGTCTCACACCAGCAACAAGCAGAAGGGAGCTGTGAAGCTGTCAGGGCATTTCTTAATTTTTAACACTGGATTCTGAACTGTGAACAAGCTTCTGCTGGGCTATCTTACGGGGCGAGGTAGAACTTGTTTTGATGACTAGGTTTCTAACTTTTAAAGAAAAAAGGAAGTTTACATTCCCTGCTCAGAAGCCATACAGACACCTGCTGTTTGTGACCAGGGCTGGGATACAAACAGCCCCAGCACTGGCGTGTCACTTGAGCTAGTGCCTTTCCAGGGAGTGTGGATGTTTTCCTCCCCTGTGTGGACCAGCAGGAATGGATGCACTGGCTCTGCTTTGCCATGCCACAACCCTCCCCTTCCCTTCTGTTCCCTTCTCTCTTCCACCACCACCTATTATTTGCCTTTCTTTTCTCCTCCTCTGGTCCCACCACTGCAGAGCCCTCTCCCCTTCAGCCCCTCTTACATAACCCAAAATATCTGCTTCTGGATCTCTCTAACACTGCTGCTTTTTCTGCTAAGGAAATTAAGGAAAAGGTTATTAAGAGAACGTTGGGAGAAACTCAGTTCTGAACTCACAACCAGCTCCCTTGATGAGGAAGATCTGGTTGACAAGCTGCCTTCAGCATCCACCGTGGAAGGTGCTTTGGGCAATCTCACTGATGACCTCTAGAAGGACCCCACCAGGAAAATGCTTGGTGTTTGTCACCTGGCTGTGCTTGAGGAAGGGATTTCTGTGGTGCTAGCAGAGAGGTGACGCCTTCCTTCTCCTTCAGGCAGGTATAGCAACCTCGTTCCAGCTGTTAGAACTGTTAGAGGTCTTCGACTCCTCTTCACATGATATGGTATCAGACTGTATGAGTCCTCTGCTGTACATCTTCCTTTTCATGAAAATTTTAGGAATTTCAAAGCCCAGTCTGCACACTTGAATTGAAAGGAATCAAGCGCAGTTTGTTGAAGCAGTAGAGCATGTGGTCTTTAGCTGGAGACTTCTGAGTCCATGCTTTGTTGTACTGGTATTTTTCATTTTCTTTTTGTTTTCTACTTCATTGCCATATCATTTCAGTGTCACATCACGTATTAACTTTAGCAAACTTTGCCTAGAAAAAACAACTACCTCTGGTTTCTGCAAGACTTCACTCCAGTAGCATGTGTGCTCATGACCTACGTTTGTTTTTCATTTTCAGTAATCCTTAAAAGCTATGTTCCTACCCTAACGAATGCATTGATCTTTTCCAACTTAGCTACTCTGGCAAAGGTTGTGTATGGTTGATCAGATATGTGGTAAACAAACGTTACTGTCAGTCTCAGTTCACTTCTGAGTAAGAGAAGCCCCCACAAGCCAACAGAAGTACTAATGCACAGGCGGAACCAGTGGTTAGGCTGATTTTTTTTTATTTTAGGAAGCCTCTTTGCTGACCCATTTGCTTCATATGCCAAAGAAATGCAGCACTGCAGATATGAGCTTTGCTCTTCAAACCATTGACACACACAAATGGTTTAATCTTCTTTTTTTTTTTCCTCCCTCGCACGGCCTTCATTTCTGTACCAACATTTGCATTTTTATGGATGAGTAATTGAGAGGGAGAAGGCACACTAAGAAGGTAAGACTACAGAACAGTGTCTGTTTAGCTTTGGGAAGACTCTCGCCCTTGCTTAAGCTGATATTCCTGCTATGCATTTCTACGGGTGCAATCTGAATCGACTGAAAAGCAAATCTTTCTGAATGATGTGTAGATTGGCGTGTTCTGGATTAAGAGCGATGTGTCCCCAAATAGTTCATTCATTTTTATTCTCCCTTGTGTAGATCACCAACAGAGAGGAAGCAGATCATGCGCTGATAATTCCTTCTTCTCAATATTTAACTTCTAGCATGTAGAGGCAGAATTTTCCCAGTATGGAAATTCTTCTCTTTTTCTGATAGGAAAAATAATTCTCTGTATCTTTTAAACCTTTCTTTTCCTAATATAACTTAGTGCTGATTGAATATTAAGCAGTGCTTTGCCTCTCACATGGCCTTTCAGCAAAGCCTTCGTTCCTTCACTATTCAATCGGAAAAGGATAATATTTGGGAAATGACAAGATTGTACCTAAAGATACAAATTCAAATCAAGGATCCCTTCCTTAGTCAACTCTGGCCAATCCTCCAGCTCACAGAGTCTTGTTCAGTTTCAGAGCAGGTAATTTTAATACTCCTCCTTCTAGTAAGAGCTGTATCTTCTGTTTTTTAGGCCTTGGCTTACCTCTGACAAAAGAATAATTCTTAATGTCAGTTGGCTAACTAAGCGAACTCCTTCAGGCAGGTTCTGGTTTTCCCACAAGACAGCCTCCAGAATTAGGGTCTTTGGGGTGGCACATTTGTATCCATGATACCACAGATTGTTGTATGATATTTTAATGCGGCACGATTTCTGATTGATACAAATATGCAGACTGTGCAATGTGAACCAGTAGAACTGTGCAGCCAAAACCCATCTGCTGTCTGTAGCTGCCCACGCAATGCCCTTGGGTGTGCTAAGCACCCTGGACCTGCGTGCTGCTCCCCAGCACTAAGCATGAGCCCTACCCCAAGCCTCTGCACCCTGCTGCAGCTGACATGAGGAAATCTGCTTTGGCTTTTCTGAGTGAATTGAAAATATAACCAGAGAGCTGATTCCTTGACAGCGGAGACACTCAAAGAAATGACTGAAAAATCCACAGGCGAGCTCAATCCACACTCCTCAGATGTGGTCTGCAGCGGTCACCAGAAATGACGTGGTCTGTCACAAATACCCCCTGCTCTGCTGCCCTACTGCACACTTGTGTGCCCTGGGCCAGTGATACTATGAGTGGAAACGTCTTGAATCATCTCCAAATGCTTCTGCAGCCTGCCCATTGGCACTGGGCAATTCCACTGGGCTTAGTAAAAGCATCTTAGGAAGTGATAGCAAAGGAAAGGCAAAAGGCCACCCCGCATGTGCCCAAATATTTCTGCGTGGCGGAGTACTCCAAAAAGGGCAACATTTTCCATTTCTAAAAACAAGAATTCTGCTCATCTCTTTCTAGGTCACTCATAGCATCACACAGATAACAGATCTTAGCAAAATGTTACCAAAGATAAAGCTCGGGGTTTTCAGAACAGTGCATCTGAAGGTATGCACTTTATTTAGGCATCTGCACGAAGGGACAATTTTCATATGCACTTTCCAAGACTTTCTGTTGAAAGCATTGGCCCACACAGTACCATCATACGTGGGTATTCAGCAGCTAAGCAGGTGGGTCTTGTGTGTTGCGACAGAAGGAAAACTGCAATGGTCCATTTAAACACTGATCTTAAAATAGGATGGAGCAGCAGCCACGCCATTGTCTGTACCACCAGCTTTGCTGTTTTCTGACTGACTGTGACTGCTGAGGACTGAGTCACCTAATTGACAGCTGCCAGTGCAACAGAGCCAGCTTGCAGGCTGGAAACAGCAGCTCAGCTTTTATCCCAAAACAAGCCTCTTTGCTTCCTGCTCCACTAAGACTGAAATTTGGTTGTAGCTGAACAGCTGGCGAGCAGGAAGGCCTAAACAGTGTACCACATGCAAGGGAAGATTCTGCAAAATGTAGGGCTGATCACTGGTTGCACCAGAGCTTCAGGAGTTTGATGCCAGAATGGTGCTTTTCTATCAGCTCTTCCATGGTTCAAAAGCCTTTACTTGGGGAGAACAGAATAGTCCCTGTTCTCATGAGACAGACAGTGAAATGATGATCTTTGGCTAAAATATATATATATATATCACTAAGACATAATCAAAATATTGCTTTCTTTTAAATACCAGTTTATCTTCAGGGTGCTTCAGTCCATCTCTGACCATACGCAGATGGCAGCTGTGCTGCATCTTGACACGAGGAGGAAAAATATATAGGCTTGTTTCCACTTTCCTCTGTTCTTACCTGACTGGATCAAAGTTAAACAACCGCAGACAGAAGGAAAAATAATAGCTGATCAGAAGTGGAAATGTGAAATACGTCAAATGATATTCGTTATTTTTTTTGTCGTCAGAGGTGCCTGGGGGTTGTGTGTGGCCAGTGAGAAAGGAATAGACAGGCAGTCTGCAGAATGGGAGATTTCTGACGGTGAAGTCCTACTGAGGTTTTTTTTGGAACAGTTACATACAAGACACCAAAGGAATGGCTCAGAACTACTATCCCCACCTACAGTGTTTCTTTCCCTCTTCATTTACGGTAACAATGTTCAGGCAACAGTTTGGTTTTTTTCAGTTCCCACTTACTATTCATTGTGAAACTTGGTAAGATGGGCCATATTTCAATGTTCCTCCACAACTGTACGGATTAACACATTTTTCTTCAACAGCTTTTTGCTATTTATAAATGTATCCAACCATCTGGATCATTCCTTGGGACAACTGGTTGGCATGTCTGTCCTAAAACTTCTGCCATTCCTCTCATTTCTACTAATGTTTATAGAAAACATATACAAATGTTTTCAGATTCCTTGTTCAGCTGCCTAAATAGTGAGTATCAAAACAAATTGAAGAAATCCTCATCACTGGTACAGCAGGAGACTTGGTAATAGGCACGATTTGGAGCAAAGAGCAGATCTGTAAGAACAAATACTGAAGTAAAACTCCATGTAACAAGAGCAACAACTGCATGGCAAACCACAAAGATTACCTTTCAAATTGAAATATTCCAAACTTTTTAATGGTAATAATAAGCCCCAAAGCAAAGTTCCTATGCTAAGCCAGATTATATGCTCAAAAACAAAGGAATTCATTTAGCTATGCCACAGAACAAGGAAACTCTCCAAACTGCACTGAGGGTGGTGCTATTCCTTTTAATTAGTAACTGTAAAAATTTTTATTTCAGGTTATTAATGCCTTATATTCATAGAAAAGTAAATTTAAATTGGCTTCACATTCATGAACATTTAGTAGCTCTGTATGTAGATATGGCACTGAGGGACATGGGTTAATGGGCAATACTGGTGGTGGTAGGTGGACAGTTGGACTGAATGACCCTAGAGGTCTTTCCCAACCTTAATGATTCTATGATTCTGTAGAATTCAGCTGAGAACTGCATGGAATATCTGAGTCCTAGTTTATTGAGCAAAACTTGACCCTCTGTGATAGCAAGTAAAAACCCCTCTTACTGCCATTTCCAGCTCAGAAAATAATACCCAAGCTATTGACAAAGCTTCGAGGAAAAAAAAAACATTTGCAGTAGATAGAGATCATATTTAAAGTAATCTTGAATGAGAATTGTTGATGTCGATAACTTTTTCAATATCTGGGAATGATCCACTGCTTGAAAACTCTCTGGTGCCTGAACGCACCTTTGGTAGACAAGTTTGTCTTTGACCAGAGTTTTCTCTTTTGTGTCACAAATGGTATCTACCACTTTCACTGCCTTACACTAAACCTGGTTGAGAGGTTCATCAGAATTAAATCTAACTAAGTATGTAAACTGTGAAAATTAGGTTAGGAGACAGTTTGATGGTTTGGCAACCTTTGCAAAGTCTGTCTGGGGAAGCTGCCAATGCCTGTGCTTCATGTGCACACAGCAGATCTCTTTGTACATCATTGCTGCTGCCATTGTGTCTCTGGCAATTGAAAAAATGTGCCCTGTCAGCAGTGGTACTTCTGTCCATGCCACGCTGATTCCACTTCATATTGCCACCTCCCACCAGCTTCACGAGAATTAATCAAAAGTCATTCATGAAAAGCTTTCACTATACAGCAGTTTTTGATTTCTGCTCCACATAGCCCGCAACAAAGATTCAAAGAGCTGGGCCGTTTGACCTCACGTGCCCTTTTTCCTCAAACTCACAGTACTCTCATCAGCACTACTGAAATCATCACATCTTATTCATGGCGAGTCTTCAAATTGCTAACTTCTGCCACCCGCCCCATTACACCTCTTCCTGGAGTGACCCAGTGCCACACTGACCTGCAGAGCTGAGGGCCGGCAGGGAACATGCTGTGGGGGCTGCCACGGGGCTCCGGAGGAGTATGGGCTGCTTCTGAGCAACTCTGCTTGGCTAATTCACAGTCTTTTTTGGAATAATTTTGAAGAAATCCTGTTAGGGAAATGCAAAATAAAGAGCCGCACTTAAAACTTCTGTTTAAATTCCGTGCAATTTTTTGTGAGCTCCAAGAACTTCTCTCCCCTTCCCCTCCCCGAGCAGTGCCCCCCAGCCCCCAAAATGGCTGCTGGGCCTCTGTGCAGCTAATGCATACAGCTCAGCTTCCACCACAGTAGTCTTTTGGGGCCCTCCTCTTGGAGGAAAGCATGAGAATACAACAGTTGACAGAACTCTGATGTGAACAGTGTATGTTTTCACACACATTTCCAAGTGCCGTCTTTAATTGTGCTGTATCTTTATTGTATTACTTGTCATAACTTATTATACCTTTACTTA
>PPHD01007027.1:9764-23658 GCA_002909625.1 Bambusicola thoracicus
AGCCGGGGAGCCTGCATTCAGGTGCTTTGTGTCTGCGGACATTCAAACTCTATGCATACTACCTAATTAATAACTGATATTGCTGCAGATATTCATAATTGCAGTTAAAGTCTATGGGGAATATAAATACTGTGGAAGGGAAGGAACCCTTAAGGATCATCTGGTCCAACTCTCCTGCAGTGAACAGGGACAGCTACAGCTACATCAGGTTGCTCAGAGCCCCATCCAGCCTGACTTTGAGTGTCTCCAAGGACGCGGCATCCACCACTTCTCTGGGCAACCTGATCCACTACCTCAACACACTTATTGTACAAAAGTTTTTTATCATATCCAATCTAAATCTCCCCTCTTTTAGTTTGAAACCATTTCTCCTTGTCCCATCACGACAGACCTTGCTAAAGAGTCTGTTCTCTTCTTTCCCATAGCGCCTCTTTAGATATTGAAAGGCCTCTCAGGACTTCATCAAGAGGCTCTGCTTGATCAGGTGGCCTGTAGTAGGTGCAAAGGAAGACTCCCTTTGTTGCCTCAGTCTTTAACTCTCACCCATAGGCTTTTAACTCACTCATGGCCATTTTTCAGGGACAGCCCTTCACACTCTATTCCTTCTCTGACGTAGAGATTACATGAGTCTGAGAACATTCACTGTTCTTTTTTTTATTATTATTTTTTAAGCTTCATCAAACATATCTGAATCACGTGGTCCGTGCTTTGCTTATTCTAAGGCAGCAGTTTTCAGAAAACCCAAGTGCTTATTTCTGAGAGTACAGAGAGACAGGGGTGACAAAGAAGAGTTTAACATTCAAAATAAAGAGGTATACATACAATCTCTGTAATTAATGCTGTTTTTTCAATTTGAAACATTCAAATCAAAAGAATTGTTGTCATTATAATCAACAACCCCACCACAGGTATAAACTAATTTCCCCAAATGTTGTGCAAAATCAAAAGTTTATTTGTGAATAAAGAGGAGACAATATTTGATGGCTTGCTAGTTATATGCAGAAGCAACATCTTTCAGAGCCTTCCCACAGATGTTTCCACAGCACGCTAAAGCCATAGTGACACAGGGCAAGAGGTGGTGATATTTGCTTGCAGACAAAATCAATAGCTTGTGGTTGGTGCTCCCTTGCTAGTGCTGTGTGGCATGTAGCATAGCCCTCATGAGTTACGAAATCCTTTGCCACTCACGTGAATCACTATTAAAATATTAGAGGTATGTGTGTCTTTGTGCCTGAATCCTATGCATTTCATTAAGAAAGCTGAGCAGGGGATGTGTGATTGTGCAGGGGGCAGGGAATGCGAATGGGTATGAAAGAGGATAGCGGTGTGGTGAAGCAGATGGGAATGGCTTGTTTTTTAGCCCCTTTCTCCTTCCCCGACTTTGTTTTCTAAAACCTGTGCCAAATACCTTAAATGAGATGGCAAGGTGCCTTCCCGAAGGCCTGCAGACGGGAGCAGCACACACCTTGAGTGAAACTGTAGGAGAAAGCCTGGAAAACCTTACTTTTATGTGGGACAGGCCATGGCTTGTGAGGGTGGGATGCTCGGAGATGTCTCTGCGCTCTGTTAGCGATACGTTTCCCGAGGAGAGGGAGGTTCACCTCAGCATGGCTGCGGGGTCCGCACCTGGGACAACCCCACCAGCCCAGAAACCCTTTCCCCCGCCCTGGCAGCCGCTGCCACGCCGAGCCCTCGCCTCCTACCGGGGAGCTCCGCACACCCCGCGGCCGCCTCGCCTCAGCGGGGGTGTGTTCGCGCCTCTCCCCGCCCCACACACCCCAGCCGGGCAGCCCCCGGCCTCCGCCCGCCTCAGCTATACGGCCGCCCCGGGGGAGGCGAGGGCAGAGCCCTGCGCAGGATGGCTGCGGCGCCGGGTCGCTTTGCCCACGGTACCCCAGTGCCGGGCTGCCGGCTCCTGTGGGCTCTGCTCCCGCCGCTCTTCTCCCTGTGCCCCGCGCAGACGGAGCCCCCCGGCTCCCTCGGACTCAGCCTCCACCCGCCGTACTTCAACCTGGCCGAGACGGCCGGCATCTCGGCGACCGCCACCTGCGGGGAGGAGGAGGGCGGCGGGCGGCCGGAGCTGTACTGCAAGCTGGTGGGGGGGCCGGCCGCAGCCCCGCTGGGGAGAGCCATACAGGTAACGGCTGGGAACGGGCAGGGGGATGGCGATGGCAGGCCGGCTCCCGCTTCAGGGGTGAGGGCGGGCTGCACCTGCAGTGGGACAGAACTCCTCCAGAGGCGTTAATGGAGATGTATTTTTCCTGTGGTAACGCTCCTTGGGTGAGTGTGCCTGTGGGAGGGCAGGCAGCGGGCAGCAGGTCAGCTTTATGGTGGGCTGATGTTTTCTATCGGCTCTGTCAGAACTCCTAACCGGGACTTGCCTCAGCCCTCCCAGAGCTCTTCCATTTGTACCTTGCATCTGCAGAATGCCCTCTCACAAAAAGGTGAGTGCTCTGAGGTGCTTTCAGGCTGAGAAACACGGTTTTCCTATTAGTAAAGCTGGGCTGCAGGTAGTAAATACTTGAGCTGAGGTTGCAGTGATGGGGAAACTGCTTGGTCTGCTGTTTGTGATGTGATTATTTTTGTTATTATTCCCTTTATATACTCGCATCCCATTGAAAATGAGAGTTTGCTGTTTGTAGGAAGAGAGTGAGAGGACAGGAGTTCCTCATGTTAAACATTTGTGTTGCGGGCCCTGGGTTAGAGGTCATTTATGGGTCAGGGCTGATTCCATTCCCTGGAGGACTGCTGGTGCTGGTGGGAGCCTACTGTGCCTCCTGCAGCCTTCGTGTAAATGTGGATGCAGCTGCATCGCTCTGCGGTTCTAACAAAGCCCCACTGAGGTACAGCACATGAATACTTCTGTAGTTTTGGTTTGAGAAAACTTGGAAAATTCCTTCCCCAGGCCAGGGAAATCCAGCCATGGAAAATGCGATAGCAGCACAACGTGCATATTATCAGTCCCCTCCACTTCTCGAGTTCAAAGCCACTGTAAATACGAGAGTCTTGGTTGTTGTTTTTTTATTGGTGGAAAATTGGACAGAAGCACATTAAAGCGTTGCAGAAACTAAGCTTAAGTTGAAGGATTTAGATCAGCATAAGCATTTGCTTGTGTTGTTTCTTAAGAGTCTGGCGGTTTTCATATATGGTGGCAGAGATGGGTCTAGCAGCTGCTGTGACAGTCTCAGGCTGAAGCCGTGCTGTGCACCTGAGTCACTCACATCTGGAGTCTGTCCAAAGATGGATGGTGGCTGCTGTACTTATGAGCAGGGAAGTCAGAAAGAAGGTCAGGAGAGGGATCTTCCTCTATCAAGGGAAGAGACAGTTCTGTTGCGGTACTAACACAAGCAATTAAAATAAGGCAAAAAGAGCAGCTCAGCTTCCTTTCTGCTGCTTCTCACAGAATTATAGAATGCCTTAGGTTGGAAGGGACCTTAAATCCCACCCAGTCCCACCCCGTGCCATGGGTAGGGCTGCCACCCAGCAGCTCAGCTGCCCAGGGCCCCATCCAACCTGGCCTTGAGCCTCTCCAGGGATGGGGCACAACAGCTTCTCTGGGAAACCTGTTCCAGTGCCTCACCATCCTCTCAGTGAAAAATTTCTTCCTACCATCTAACTGAAGTCTCCCCTCTTTTAGTTTAAAGCCACTCTCCCTTGTCCTATCTCTATTAGACAACGTAAAAAGTCAACCCCTCACCTGCTTGTAAGTTACTTCCAAGTACTTGTATTGGCCTCTTCTTTTCATCTTGTCTTTTGGTTCTTTATATGTTCCTTATATGATTTATTGTATTCCTTAGTGGAGCTCATCATCCCCAGCAAATCCTCAAAGAGCACTAAGAGGCTGTTGGAAGCCCTTCAGGTGTGCGGTTCCTTAAGGTGCAGCTTAATTCAGCCACCAGGTGTAGTCTGAGGCTTGTGAGGCAGTGCTGGATGCACACTGAGGAAAGCAATGTCTCTTTCATTTAGTGTGTTGGCAAGAGGGACAGTAGCTTAATAAGAGCAGCGCTGAGTGAACAAATGTGCTGCAGTACAAAATATTTCAGCAGCTGTGGCGGATAAATGGCATGCCTGGCTTTGCCTGCAGATCTGTCCACAGCGGTGTGCGGGTGTGAGTTCAAGTTAGTTGCATACCTGTCCTGCCCTGCCAGTGGGCACAGCTCCTCTAGGTATTAATTTGTGAACAAATCCTTCATCACTGTAGCTTTTTATTATATGCAGATAAGACTTTTTCATCATTTTCAGCATTTCGGCAAACTGCCTTATGCGGTTTCATTTCTCTCCTCCATGCAGGAGAACTTGAGGGGAAGAGGGTAACAAGGTCACCAGCAGATGCACACCTGCCTGGCTGGTGAATTGCAGCCAGATTCAAGCAGTGGCTGGGTGCCCAGGCTCCAGGCTGCTGGATCGAGATGTGTCCTGTGGCAGGCAGGCTGGGAGAGCGTGTCTGCACGTACTGCCAAGGGGGAGTGGGGAAGGCTGTTCAGCCCAATCATTTATTCTTTTTCTTTATGTCTTGTTGGCAGGTTTGCTAAAATGTACTTGAAACAACTGAAACTCCAGTTGTTGCAATGAAATGCTTTGAACTATGTGTCCAAAAAGAAAAAAAAAATAGTATCTTGAGTTCAGATCAAGTGTTCTGGTATACTGAAATACAGAGTAGATGTGTGTAAATGTAACGCTGGCATTCAGTACTCCTCATTGTTTTCTTTTCATTCAGCCTTTCTTGAGGCTGTGGCCGGATCAAGGCTGGAACTGCCATGGCAGCAACTGTTTCCTGTGTATTTCCAGCCAGATCATTGTGAATGTGAAGTAAAGGTGATGTTTTGTGCATGCTGCAAAACTGTTTAGGAGAGGCCTGTGGTGTTGTACTACCTATATCAGAACTCTAAGTGTGCATTTGTCAGAAAATCTGAACGATAAAGACACTCTCGTGGTGGTAACTGCTGTTTTTGGTGCCTGGATTCATTTCTCAGTGTATTGCTTTTGCGGGTTGTGACACAATGTTCTCTGGCCTCACTGAGGAAGCTGGCAGTGTTACTTGTAGCTAGCACAGACTATGTGGTGTCAACTATGTTAGAATCCCATAATGTCCTGGCATACTATTGTTGTTTGTACAAAAACCACCCAAATCTTCTCTAACGGTTAGAGGAGAAATGTGTTACAGCTTGATTGCCATAGTTAGCCTATGTGCATACAGATTTAGTCCATCTTTAAATAACTTTTTCAAATTCATAGAATCATGGGAAGGCCTTAGGTTGGAAGGGACCTCAAAGCCTCCCCAGTCCCACCCTGTGCTGTGGGCAGGGCTGCCTCCCAGCAGCTCAGCTGCCCAGGGCTCTATCCAACCTGACCTTGAGCGCCTCCAGGGATGGGGCACCACAGTTTCTCTGGGCAGCTGTGCCAGTGCCTCACCGCCCTCTGAGTGAAGAATTTCTTCCTAACATCTAAACTGAATCTCCCCTCTTTTAGTTTAAAACCATTACCACTTGTCCTATCAATATTAGACTAAGTTAAAATTTGATTTCCCTCCTGTTTATAAGCTCCCTTTGAGTACTATAAGGAATTCTCAAGATTAATGAGTCAGATCAACTAATCAGCTAATGGTGGTTGTGTCTTTTGGCACCACTGTCATATTCTGAGCTTGCCAGAAGAGCAGGATTAGGACAAAACTACTGCTCTCATTCCTGTGTTAGAAGTGAACAAGTGCGACCTCTCTAGTTAATTTGCACTGATCAGTGTGACAGCAGTGGCAAACAAAACAATGACAGCTGTATGGAACTGTGTTAATACCTCCAAAGCAGGTATGCCTTTAAGGCTAGACAACAAAGGTTGTGGAAAGAACAATAAGGTGTCACGTCTTGTTAAAAACTTGTTTAGTTAGAAAAGGAAAAGGTTCAAATGTGACATACTACCTTATTTAAAACACAAACCCAATACAGTGTCAGCATGTCACAGACTGAATGGTCTAAGCAACTGTCTGGCTGAAGTAAATTAAGGGGATTGTAGCAGTTAATGAGAATGCCATTTTTTCTGTTGGGGTTCTACGAGGATCTGTGCCTGGCACATTTTCTCTTGCATCAATTATCTACAGCCAGTGAGTAGAATAAGATGTGAACTGGACAGTGAAAAGATTCCTTAATAGCTAATTTCGATTCTTCGGCACTAATCTTAGTAGGCTGTACAATGCACTTTCTTGAAGATAAAAATACTGCTATGGGACAAGCTAAGATGCCAAATTAAAATTAAGTTTCCTGAAGTTTATTCATCATTATTGTATGGAACAGTATAAAGAGCTTTAGAAACTACCAAAGAGAGATTATCAGGGAATATCCGGAGTGTGGCTTTAATTGTGGGTTAAAAATTGTGCAGTAACTTTGGCAAATGAAGATACAATGGTATTCTTTCATCGTCCTTAAAGGGAACGCTCTGTGTAATCATTTTCCATGGATGTATATTCCTCCAAGTTTCAGATTTAGAATGTATTATAATAACACGAATATATATATATATTTTATGCTATAAAATTATAACTGCAAATTTACACGTTCACAAGTTGTAGATAATTTTTTTTATGGGTTTGTTACTACTGGTCCATGTACATACTTCGATGCTTCACAGTCTCTTAGGAGAACTGAGGGTAAATTTTATGCTGGTGTTATCCCAGCTATAAGTGTCTTTGTTTCATTACATTCCTGTGGAAGTGCCTGCAAAAGTAATGCAGATCATTTCAGCAAAGTATCAGTAAATGTATTCATAAAATAAAAGATTTATTGTCTTTTCCTTGAAGAGATTTCTGAAATTTCAGTCTGTGTTTCCAGGTATAAATGTGAGTTTTAATTGCAAGAGAAATCATTGCACAAGTACACTATATGCAAAGGGAAGCAAGATTTAACTCAATTTTTAGGCAGAGCTCCAATTCAGAACCTCAGTGAACAACAGCACGCATCTGCAGCGTGTACAATCTTGACTGAGACAACCTCTTTAATTTTCTGTGTTTCAGGGACAGTTTTGTGACTACTGCAATGCTGGCGATCCCAGTAAAGCTCACCCAATCACTAACGCCATTGATGGAACGGAGCGCTGGTGGCAAAGTCCTCCTCTTTCTAAGGGCTTAAAGTACAATGAAGTCAATGTCACTTTAGATCTGGGGCAGGTGAGTGCATGAGCTGTTGTTTAAGGTATGATCATTTCTTGCATCTGCATAAAAGCTATGCAGTTGGGAGGGATGTTTGAACAAATGATTTTAACTTCCAGTACCATACATTTTCATCTGGTTTATGTTCTCAATTTTTTTTTTTTTTAACCAATTTAACTTTATTAGAGTGATTATAATGTAGATTCGTGCCACAGGCATCACCCTGATTCAATGACACTATGCTATCATGAAGAGACATTGAAACTTGTTATTCTGAGGGGATTGGCTGGGTGAAACTGGGGCTCTGCCTTACATTGCAAATTCTTCCTTTTCATGAGTCCACAAAGAGAGAGATTTCATGATCCTTTGCATATACACAATTTGAGAATAATGTCTGGAGTCTGCTTTTGCCTCAGGGATCCTGCAGTTTCCTCTATCATCCAGCAGGATCTTCAAGGTAGACAGAAAGATATTGATAACATGGCCTAAAAAGGTAGAAACAGCAAAAACAGTGTAGTAGGAAATAGAATGATGACAGTAACATGAACACCTGTATTTCTTAAGCAGCTAGTAGGCAAATAGCTCACAGTAAAGCCTCTGGAGCTGTAAATGTAGCTTTTAAGCCACAGGGCTGGATTCTCAGCTGCCTTAATTGGGCACTGGTCCAAGGAAATTAGTTATGCTCTGCAGTTTTACACCAGCTGAAAATATGTAGCTATAAATATATATTGGGGGCTACAATATATATGCGTCTAAATATAATTATTTTTTGATCAGTAGTAACTATTTACTGATACTGACGATATATAGGACCATTATTATTATTTTCAAATTGGCTTTCAGTTTAGTTAATAGCAAGAGGAGAAATAACAAAGGAAAAAAATTCTCTGTGAGGCATTGCTGCTACTTGGTTGGGGATTCAGCTGCAAACCATTTTGCCTCTTCTAGAACTGGGAGAGAGTCATGTATAGACTGATAAATTTTTGTGCTAGAGTATCCTCACTAGCCTAGCACACCTTGGTCTGATCTCTCTGAGTCATGTTGCTCTTTCAGGTAAAATGCATTGTTGAGGAGTATACGATCCCTTGACACTTCGTGCTCCCAGGAAGGGAACTACTTGGTCACTGTCCCCTAGTGAATTGTAGAGAAGTGTGTCTTTCAGTAGGGATGCTAAATGCAGAGCAGGGTGCTAGAAATAGGCATGGATGGACAATCGCCTCCCAGTAGAGCAGACCTTTCCTTCTGAGCTGCTTGTACCCACGTGGTCTTTGCAAAACATAGAATTAGGTTGCGGCCTAGAGTCTGTAAATTGTTTTGCTGTGTAGTCCTTCATATTTGCAACCACCACTTGAGTGTCATCATCAGAACATTATTTAGCACCCATGAAACTGTTCCAAACTGATCCAAACCACTGTTCCCTCTGAATATTTGTTAGATTGTTTGAAGGAGCTGCTGACAGTCACTTAATTTTTTATGGGTTGAGTAAACTTCTGAGAAATTGCTTTCCTTCAGGGTAAGAATGTTGACTGATTGCCCTTTTCTTGTGGGACTAATTAGAGACCAACTATGTGATGAAATTCTAGTAGTTATTAAAGGATTTCTCAGCAGTAAAGACTGTATTTCTCTTTACTCTGCTACCTCTTGGAATGGTGACTCCAAACTCCCCTGTGAGGAAACAAGGGAAACAGAAGACTAAGGTCAAAATGATTTCAGGTCTTGTGATCAGAAAGGGATAACTTTATTTGGTGGATGGATGAGGATTTAGCAGGGCTTGTATGCTTTGTTTGTTTTTCACTTCCCAGACGTTTTCATATCTGTGTTCACTCAGTTAAACCTTGATCTCAGAATCTGTTTGAACTTGAGATTTACTTTTGACATTTTGCTTAGTATTCTCCCATTCTAAGTTCATGCTGTAGTGTACATAACTAATAATAAAGAGGAAAACTAAATACTGTGACAAAGTCTACTCAAGCGAATGGGTAAATACTGAGACCTCAACTCTCCTTACCTTATTTCAGGTTTCTATGTTGATTTTGCAGACTCTGTTAATTAAGATTAACATACTCTGTTAATCTTGCAGACTTTCTATGCAGTTGACATTGACAGGCAGACAGATACTTGTAGAGTGCAATTTTTCTTTTTATTTAAGGTAAAATTGATGTGCTTAAAGTCAAATGTGTGCCTAAATGCCTTGCAGAACTACGTGCTGTAATACTAGAAAGGTATTAGAAATGTGGTTTTACTCACTGATAGTTTGTTCTTTCTTTTAATGTCACCTTTTTCTGAAGACAAAATATAGAAATACTTTTGCATGTTTATGCATGTCCAAAATATGGCAAAGAGGAAAGTACATATGCATGCAGAAAAGCAATGACTGAGTTGTAAGTTTGTTATCAAACAATCACAATTAGAGGAAGTGGAGCTTACAGCAACATCACATGACTTTTAATTTGCTGTGTTCCTGCCATTATATCCTTAAAACTGAGAGTGGAGTCCCAGTGGAGCCTTTTGCTAGTATTCTGAAGAGAATATTTAATTGAATAGTTGAAAGTTTGAGAGTCTATTAAAATGGTGTTAGAGCACCCACCTACTGCTGTCCTTTTTAGAAGGACTGGGGGGGGATTTTGACAGTCAAAGCTCCTTCAGGATCTTAAATCTTGGAAGATTGCTCACTTTGTTGTTCCTGGTGATATGAGGAAAAAGCAAAAAACTTGAAGCCCTGCTTTACTTCCCTTTCTGACTTGCTGTACTACAGTTACAATTCTAATCAATCACAGACCTTCTGAATAATAATTATAATGTTGATCCCTGAGGCAGTGGCTCAGTTTAGATACTTGTGCTTTGGCTGTTCCTCACTCGTTTAAAATATTTGGGTCAAATGAAGACTCACATATTCCTTTAATTGATCAATCTCTTCCCAACATAGCTGTCAACTTATTTTAAACTTTTCAGTAATGTCTGAGTGAACTTAGTTGCAGTTCCTGTGACACTTTGGACTGCCTGACTGTAGCAGATGTGCTCTTGTTTTTGGCTTTCTTAATGCCTAGCAAATATTACACCAATACTCCAATACACCATACAATAGTATGAGAGACTTAAGACTCAGTGAGGTCTTCTGCAGTAATATGTTAAATGCTATTTTTTGTAGTGATGTTATTAATTAGGTACTATTGTAAATTGAAGGCATGAAATGGAACATAGTGTACAAAATAGTACTTTCTGTAGGGAGGGAAGGAAACTGAAACGGATCTCAGATTTGTGGTATGGCCTGTAGAGCGCGTCATGTTTTTGTCATCTTCCAATTGAAGCACGTAAACAATTTGTGAAAACCTCTCGCAGTTGTATGTATATTCTGAGTTGCTTTTACATGGTAGATATTTCTTATGGATTTAGTTTTTGTTTTATAGTAATCATCTGTGTGTAGCTTGACAAAGAATATTTGTTGTTGGGAATATTATTCAGTGACTGTGTTTATTAAAATAATTATTCTTAACTTATTAATGTTCTGACACTATTTCTTAAAATTGATCTGAAGTTACAGTTAATTTAACAACCATTCTGTAAAATATAGTGTCCTGTGGGCCCTTCTCAGGAGAAGCTATCAGGATGGTGGGAGGTTTATCAGGGTAAGCTGCGCTGAACTGTGCCTCCAAAAGTAGTCATTGCATTCATTGTACTTGACTACTGACAGTAGTATATAAAAGATGATCCTGAAACTAGATCCAGATAACGAATGCTCCATTTATTCCTCTGTCCCAATACAAGGGACTCCTAAGCAGAGTTGAAAGATTTAGTCACCCTAAAAAACCCTTTTTTGCTTATACACTGTGTTTTAAGAAATAGACTATATGTTTTCTTAAAGCTTTAATTAAAAGACAGGTTGAATGGCTCGGTTTATTATTATTTTTATGTTTGCAATAATGCATATATTGGCGTTGAGATAATTAATTTTCAGAGTCTACAGAAACATACTTGAATGATTGCTCCTCCTAGATTTCCTGATACTACCTTCCTCTGGTTTTTCAGCATCAAGTTACAAAGAAAATTGTTCCCATTTCCTGATTTCACTTCCCTCAATGTCTGTACTTGAGCTTCTGCCATCTCCCTTCTTGTGGTCCATCTCTATGTTACTTTGATCTGTGATGTGTTGTCTTTACCTCACTTTCAACTCAACATAGTAAAAGCAGAAACTCTGTTGATAGCCTTCAACCCTGGTTCCCCATGTTTTCTTCCAGTGCTGACAGTACTTCTGTGTTCTTTGTACTTTGGATTGTAGCCTTCATAAGGGGATGTTTATCTCCTGAACAACTGAGGTCTGAACTATACAAATGAACTCCCAAATGAATAGCTTCAGTGTTCTGTGAAGAAATAGGCCATATGTAAGAAATAATTGTGAGCATTGAGTTGGTCTTTGTCCAGTTCCCAATGGAAAAATGGCTGCATGAGAAATTTCAGGATTATAACTGACAGTCGTTGATGTATTTGCCTGCAGTCTTGGCAAAAAGACCTAGGACAGATTGAACCTGGACAATGGACTACCCTTTCATTTCCAAAAGCGTTCCTTCCAGAATACTGCCTGTGAAATGTGGAGTGATTCTCCCTTTTGATCCTGCACACTGACTGTGATAGAGAAAAAGAGTTAGCATCTCTAGTGAGGCGTGTTCACAGGCACGAACTTAGATAACTAAATAAGAGCATAGCTTCTTAGCATCGGTGGCTGGTTGAATGAAGAAGTGGTATGAATACAACATGCACAGTTCTAAGTGAACAGTGTTGGAAGTCTTCTACTTATTTATGGCTTCTGTACCCAAGACGGTGAGTCTAACGTGTAGGGAATGGCTTCTGTGTATTGTGCAATGTGAGCTTCTCCAGTCACTATCGTCATTTCTGCAACATTAGCACTGGTGCATATAATTGTATGTCATTAAACTGTATGGAACATATTCAGTCATTCTAATGCCTTTCTATCCATAGATATTATCCATGTGGGCTTTTCTCTGCACCTCTACTGTAGCTACTTTTCCAAATGCCTGCCAAAAAGGCTGTCTCTGCTCTCTCTACTTGACATACTTGAATTACAATTTCATCTGTAAGATCCATGGTTAGAGATCACTAAATATCGATTGCTAGGAGCGACGAGTAAGTCTCTGGATCCATAAGAGTGCCTCAAGTCCTATTGAGAGGTTACAAACAAAGGGGGTGCCGAACTCTTTGCAACAACAAAGTTTCAGTTGGATCAATAATACATAGGATTTCTACTTCATTTAAATGTATTGTTATTCTTATCAATTGGTCTTTGAGAAAAATCAGTGCTTGAGACCTTAATGCTTCATTACAGTAAGAAACTTCTGAGCATGCACATGCCAATCCTGTGAAATCAGTGGTACTGAGGAATGTTTTGGAGCAGTTGCATAAATGATAACTTATTTGTGAGGAGAGCAATTATATTGAGAGCAATTCACGCTTCCTTAAAATCCCACTCCTGCACTGGCCCACATTTGAGTGCTTTGTCTACTGAATAATCATCAAATTTCTACCACTTTCTCACTTGCTTTTCTAGTTTACACAGCAAGTACAGTAAGATCATGCCTTTGCTGTTAAAGGACATAGTTTGCAGTCATCTATCAGTGTAAGAGCCTCACTGTCTTCTGGGTAATGTGTGATGCCAGCCACAATATCATCATATCAGAAGCTAGAAGAACAGTCATATTACACTGAGGTAATTTTGGTGGTGTAGATATACCTGCTAATATTGTCTGAGGAAACGCTCCTTCTGGAAATAGCTGTTTACCATTCTTCTAACATTTGGATTATATGAGGAGGAACTGTTTTGGTACCTCTTTAAAACATATCCCAAAACCTTCAGGTTGCCTCAGATAGGTAGTGTATCTGACCTCAGTTTTCTTATTAACGCACCAGAAATCGTTATTCTCCATGAACCAAAAATGGAGAATGATCCCTTTCTACATGTGAAGCACACAGCAGAATTGCACAGAACGGAGTGTGTCTTTGTTTTGTACTAGTTTACGTACAGCACTTAATGAACGAGTCATTTCTGTATCTTAGTATTCTGTTTTGTGTTTATGGTGGAGGGTGGGGAAAAATATTCTATAATTTTGTATATGCACATCTAACTTTATTGCATTTGCAAATATATGTCAAGAATCAAACAAGTCTTGGGAATTCCTCTATTTAGAGAATTGTTTGACATTTTAAGGATAAAATAGAGACAAAATTTTTATGAATTTTATTATACTTTTTTTTAGAATTCCCATGAGGACGCAATATGCTATAGGGAATTTTCTATTTTGTTAACATAAATAATACGTGTGTCATTAGAGATCGCTAACGTTGTATCATTACAGTTCTGGCGGTGTGATTCTCAATTTAAATGAGCTCTTTTAAGAGTCTTACAGTAACCTACAAGATCTTCTATGGAAATATTTCTCTCTTTGTGGTAGTTCTTAGTGATGAATTTATCATTTCTGTTCTCAGATGAGGAAGACATTTTGCTTTTTTTTTTTTTTAAATGTTGTCAGTTTTCCTTCAGTGAATTTTCAAGGCTACTGCCTGCAAGAACATTTCAAACCTGAAAAAAACCTGAGCGAACAGGAAAATGTCACATCAATATGGAGCTGGTTGAATTCCATTTCTTGGCAATCCGGGATTTAATCTGTGCTGATAGTTTACAACTGGAAACGGTATGGGGAAATTTACAGGAATGCATCCTCTTTCTAGCATGTATTTTCAAACTGGAAC